>JAGFMF010012144.1:2565046-2670889 GCA_019455555.1 Galemys pyrenaicus | reverse complement strand
AGGCAGACTGACTGAAACACACTGCTGAGGGGAGCAGCGGGCCAGGCAGGAGAGGTCTGCTGTGCCATGTGGGTCCCCTCCCTGGCCAGCGGCAGGGATTGAACTCATGCTGCAGTGGCTGCAGTTTGCTTAATGGTGCGTTGCTTAACCCACTGTGCCACCAGGGTGGCCCTGCAGGTGCATTTTAAAGGATGAATAGAAGAAAGTGTGTAGGGGGAATGGGAGGCAGGCACTAAAGGTGCCCAAGCAGAGAAGGTAGACTGAGCCAAGGACAAAGTGCAGGGAATGCCAGAGTTGCAACACTGCTGAGCTCAGCATGTGTCCAGATAGTGGGAGGTGGGCTGGAAAGGCAGACAAAGCTCAATCATGGAACTAAGTCAAAGTTATGAGACTAGTGCCTAGGCTTAAGCCAGTCTAGCAGTTCAAGAACTGGACGTTGTCTCCTAAAAGGCTGTTTGGTTTCTCAAAGGACTTACTGTAAATATCTTCGAATCTATATAGAAGAAAAGTGAAGAGTTCAATGAGCCCCACAGACCCAGGGATAGAGTCGGTTTCTTACTCTCCTCCAGTTTCCGCTCAGAATTGGGCTGGTGGCCACCAAACCCGTGGGTACAGAGGTCCTCAGCTAGCTGGAGAAGACAGTGCTGGGGTAAAGAAGCCAGCGGAACATCACGCAAGATACTCAGCAAGACTGATCTATTTGCTTCTGTTACCTGCTGCTTGGAAGGGTGGTGGCCAGGGGCACAGCTAAAGCAAGAAAAGAAATACGCTACAAGAATTGACATGTGTCTTTGGCACATGAGCTGCCAGACATGGGCAGCCGGGCAGCCCGACCCTTCCCAAGTAGAAAGTGCTGGAGCAGCGGAGAAAGCACAGGTGAAGGGGGCAGGTGTGTAGGATGTCCACCTGGACATTAAAGGCCACCGAATGTGTTGATCGGGAGGGAAAACTGCAAACTGAACTTAAGACCAGAGAACATCCCGACTCCATAAACGCTATCATTAAGAATCATCACAGATAATGTGGTTTTAATTAGGAGGGTTGAGATATTGGCAAATGTTCAAAAGGCTTTTCATCTGAAAATCCAATCCGCTAGCATGACGGGTATTTAGCTTGCATAATACAAACCTGCCAAGGTGGAAGAGTTCAAGCCTTCTTTCTGCAAACACCTGGGAGGTGAAGGTTACTCCATTCACGGTAGGCCGAGAAGCTGGGAAACTTGGGTGTTATCCCTTTACATAGGAGGAGCAGAAGCTTTGGCAGCCTGTCTCGTGCTGATGCAGAAAGGGCTTTAGAGTCAGAGAAAAAGTTCTCTTTATCTACCAACAGGTCCACGTGAAACCCGGGACAAAATGTGTAAACTTCCTGTGCTTTGGTTCCCTCATGCACCAAATGGAGACAATTAAACCTACATCCCACAAAGTTATAGAAAGAATTAAATGTACTCACATACTCCCCCACACTGGAACAAGAGACCTGGTACAAACCAAATGCTCAGAAAGTGTGAACTTCCATCCCTTTTCCCATCTACTCAACCTAGTAGGCAGTGGGGCCAGTATCCAAAGCCAAGTTTGTGAAGCCAAAGCTAATCCCCTTTAACAACGCCACACAACCTCATCCTTTGCCAGTGAGGGTCAGTACCATTTCTTATTTCCTAAGGGTCAAGTTTGCAGTAAGCACAAGTGGCTTTGACCAATAAAACCAGTCTCCAAATGTAAGAAGTTTCCTGCCTGCATCTCTAAATCCTATCAGCTTCCTGCACCAAGGAATCTCTCCTGCAGTGACGCCATTAAATACCAGTAGATGGCCAGGCTTCCAAGCACCACGTAGTCCTTGTCTGCTGATGGAGCCGGGGACTGAGGTAGATGTTGTTAGTTCGATAGGGAGGCCGAGGAAAGGCTGTTTGTCATTTTTTAAGCCTATGTGCCCCAGAGTCTCTCTGGCTCGCTGGCATGATGTGTTTGTCACTTTGCTCATATGAGTTGCCCACTTTTCTAGGCAGGCAAGTCATCTTCAGGCTCATCTACAGAGAAGCAAGGCCAAGATGAGCATTCTGGGGTCACATTTCAGTCCTGGCTCCACTACCCACTAGCTGCATGGCCAGGTCTGGTTTCATCACTTCTCTGGCTTATTCTAAAACGGTGATGGTCTGTGTTCTAAGTCTCGTACTCATTGCTGGAAATATTAAGATTTATCTCCAGGATCTAATGAGCTCCTGTTTTTAAAGGTGTTGCAGGTTGTTCCCAGGTAGGGATGTTACTGCTTGGCCAGCGGAGGACTGGTCAGTGAACTGCCTGCCCAGACTATACTGCACAGGAGGACTGTATTAGATAAAGGCCGGACACCGGAGCACTCTGTTCAAAGACAAACGAGTACCCCTTCATTTCTGCACCTATACCCGCCCTGTACATGTTGGCATTTTCATCTCTCCAATTTAACAACAAATATTTAGTGAGTGCTTACTATGCACTAAGGCGCTGGACTACATCAGGGAATAGAAGAGATGAAAACCCTTGTCTTCTTTGAACTTATATGCTAGTGAAGGGCACCTTCACCCACCTATGTTTCCCACCCGCTAACCCAACCATCCATCCCCATACCCATTAGTTCCTCAAACACCTGCTACATAGTCAGCACACTTTGTAGGGAGGGGGCAGGGAATGGGTTGAGGGCAGAAAGAGCACAAGGGACTGAGGTGATGGTGCACGGGTGAAAGGGTGGTGGGAAATCCATGGGGAACACAATTGATGTAATATATATAATATATAAAATATATGTTAATAAATATATATTATTTATACATATGAACATATATAAAATATATATAAAGAAAAAGAGGAAATAAAAAAAGAAATTTGATATTAAAATTTAAAGTCTTTCTATCTATAAAAAAATAAAAGAGAATAGGCGGTTATCAGGCTCTACAGTTATTCAAGATGAATTGGCACCTCACTGCTAACAGGCAAGAAGCTATCCTTTCTGGTCACTTCTTAGAACCACCAGTTGAACAGCGCTGGCACGCAGGAAACAGTAGAGAATCTTATTAGTGCGACAGGCTCAGGACTTCCAGTCGGAGGGCTGTGGGCGACGGGAGGGTAATGGCTTTGGGTGGTGCGTTGCACCCTCTCCGTAGACTAACAAGTGTTGTGTCTCACAGAGAGTGGTACACTATTTCTCAAAGGAAAATAGCTACTACGACAAACAAAATATAATTTCATTAAGAGCATTGCTTACTTGACAGTAACGCTCAGGCATCTATAACACTAGGTTTGGGACGAGGGCAATGTGATTGAGGCACCAGGGGCAAACCATTTAAGGAGGTGCTTGCTTTCAAGTGCTGCCTTTGAACTTGCAGGATCCTGACTTCAGATGCCTCTCCCCTATTTCCATTCCATCAAAAGCATAACGAGAGTGCCCTTTGCTGAACCTGTCCTCTACACCTGGCAATGGCTCAGCGTTTACAATGTCTGGAATTATTTTATTTAGCTCTTATGATAACATCACATAGAAGATATCAACTCCATTTTACAGAAGGGTAAGCTGAAGCTACAGAAAATAGAGGATTCATTTTAGGTCATATATCTTGAAATGTCTGAAATCCAGATCTTCCAGTTTTCTCTCCAGAGATCCTCCCTCAGGGTGAGAAATATTATTCCCTACGGCCCAGCAAGCAGTCATGTGCCTCACATAGCAGACACCGCTCGTGGCCTCCATGACTCACCACTGCTCTACCTGCCCAGATAGCTCATCTCTGCTATCTGGAGTTCAGCTCCAGACACTCTGAGTCTGCCCCTCTCATCACCAGAGGGTCCCCACTGCCCCACTGCCCCCCAGAATCCCCTACTCCTGGAGCAGAGGGGCCTGAGGCCCAACCCCAGATAATGCCCAATCTGCCTTGGAACATTCCATTCCTCTAGAAGCTTCTTTTGGTCAAAGAGACAATTGGACTATGAAAATGATGTTTCCTATGTCTGGTCTTTCTTCTTCTTGGAAGCAGAAAAAAAGAAAAGGGAGAAAATGAAGCGACTTTGGGAGAACAGCCAAGTCAGTGAGTGTCACCTGGGCTCCAGACTATAATTGAATGACAATTTGCCAGTTTGCCATGAGGCACTGAGGCATTGAGGCCAGTGTTCCTGTTTGCTCTGACCTGACGCATGTGAGAGGAGAGCCATGCAGACATGCCCCTCTCTATGGGAAATTTCTGGGCACGACCCCTCTGCTGAGTCCATGTCCAACACTCTCCTGTTCTGAGTCCAACATTGTGTAGTATCTGGCCATGGATTTCCGCAAGGCGGTGAGCTGTGAGGTGACCTAGCACAGCTACCTGCCCATTTCTGGGGGTGGAGGAAGCTATAGAATGGCACCCCACAAACCTCACCAAGTCCTGTGCCAAACCTCACCAACGGCTGTGGAACAGACATGCTAGAGGCCAGCTCTGTTCCCAGCCCTGTGCTGAGGCCTATTCACCACTATTCCTCCGTTGATGCTCACCACGATCTCATGAAGCACAGGGAGAACAGGTGTGGTCTTTTGAGGGAGTGAAAATGTTGTAAAATTGTGGTGTTCGTTTCACAACTCTTTGAATCTAAGAAAGGTCACTGAATTGTACACAGTATGCTTGGTCAATTATACGTCAATGAAGTTGTTACCAAGAAAGAAAGAAAAGTAAAGAAAGCTTTTTACTAAGAGGACATGATTAGAATCCATATTTTACTATTTTTTAATGTTTTTATTTATTTTGTGTAGAAAAACTGGGGTGTAAGTCAGAGGTGCAGGGCTGAGAGGATTCACCAGAGACAGTGGGGAGCAGAACAGGCAGACTGACGAAACACACTGCTGAGGGGAGAGAGGGTGATACGGGAGTGGTCTGCTGTGGGTCACCTCCCTGGCTGGGCATCAAACTCAGGCGGTAGTGTTGATAGCTCTGAGACTTAACCCCTAGGCCACCAGGGGTCTCATAGAATCTATAGTTTCTAACTCAAGATCTGAGTTTCCTCGGTCATGAAATAAAAAGCAGCAAGTGCTCTCGAGAAGTTTATTTTTCAATAGAGAAGCGAAGAAGCCAAATACTCAAATTATTTAAAATAAACTGGAACCAGGTAAATAGTCCCTGGGAGATTTAAGCAGGAGCACAGGAGTGTGTGAGATCAGGTTTCAGAGAGCACAGAAACTAAGTTGTGCGGGGAATGCAACCCTTTTGTCCCCACTGCCGCCTCCAATGAATGGGTAGAAAGCAGGTCACACGTCCAGTGTGGAACAGGGGCAGATCTACTGAAGCAGCCACCCTAGACTCTACAATATCAGCACCAACATGGCGACAGGGCATACATGCCAGATGTTCCTCTAAAGGTGTCAGATAAAATAGCGTATTAGCCCTATAAGGCTTTGGTACAGCCACTCATTCATTCATTCATTTATTCATGTCTGGGTATCTGCTATGAGCAGGGTGCACTGCAGGTACGTATCTCTGAATTTCAGAGTCAGTTCTGAAGTCATATTTTGTCCTATTGCACTTTTGAGAGTCTTTGATCCAGAGCGTATCCAAAAGGGCCTAGCACAAAATTCCAGGCATTGGTGAAATCAGAGGCTTTGAAGAAGGCCCCTCCACAACCCAAGGAGGCAGGTCCTCCCATTTAGACTGGAAGGTCAGAGAAAGGAAGTGACTTGCCTGAGGTTGCACGCTAATAAGTGTAGAGTCTGGCTCCCAGCTCTGGTTTCCTGACTTGAGCTGACACACCTCTACCCTCTGTGGCAAGCAACGTGATCCTCTCTCACTACCTCTGACATTGCTCTGTGCCCTCCTTCCCTGGAGGTCACTGAGGGTGCAGCTGCCCTCGCACTGAGTGGCCACATCACAGAGTAGTCATGAGTGTGGACTAAGAATAAGACAGTAAATTAAACAAAATAATACTATGGAGAGGGGACGGGCCCTCACCTCTGGATTGCTGATCTGGCTCTGGGTGCAGCTATGTCATTAAGTCCAGGTGTCCCTTGCTTCTTTCTGAGCCTCAGGTTCATCTTATGTGAAATGAAGGGGTTGGATAGGTGACCTTTATGTGGACTTCTGCCCTAAAGCTCTAGTATTCCCAGCCTGAGGCTGGTGGCCCCACTCAACCTGCTGTCTCAGGGCTTGTGTTCTGGGTGCATCCTACCTGTGAACTGCAATGATTCTCAGCATCCTAGAAGACCTCCTGACCACACGGGGTTGGGGCTATACACCCCAGAAACCTTGTTCACATCTGACTTCATCGCCACTCTCTCCTGCACGCCCAGGAAATAGTCACTTGTCACTATTTTGGGGTCCATAGTACCCTCTGACTCAGAGCAGGTACCCAATTATGAATGAATGAATGAATGAGTGAGTGAGTGAATGCCTGTATCAAACCTTTATCACTAGTCTGCTTTCTTGGCAGAACTCTGATTTCCCCAATGCCTGAAGGTTTGTGTAAGGCCCTTTTGGATATATTTGGGATAAAAATAATTGGGATTAAATGTTTCAAGAAGTGCTGTAAAACGAAATACATAGCTTTAGAACTGACACAGGAAATCAGGGTTCTACATCCCTGCAAAGCCGCAGGACACACACAGCCAAAACGGAGAAGCCAGAGGAGACTGAAAATGCTGGAGAAACAATAAGGTCACAGGGGTTTGCACAGGCCAGACATGGAGATGATCGAACCTTTCACTTTTCGTCTGGCTGGCTTTGAAGTTCGTTAGATTGACCCTGCTCACTAGAAACTTTCGGCAATGATGAAATGTTCTGTAAACCTGTGGAGTCTAATGGGCTACTACTCACATGTAGAATTCAGCACAGGAGCTGTGGCTCAGGTAACTCAGGGATTGTATTTTTAATTTAAATTTGCATGTGGCAGACAGCTCAGGTCAAGGCCTACATCATACAGCCTGACTGGAGAGATCCATACCTGGCTTGAAGGTGGTGGCTTTCTGACTCCATCACACACAAGCAGGGCATGGGGGCTCTGCCAACTGTGACCTGGGCAAGCCTAGCTCTCTTGTGCTCTCTTCTCCAGTTCTGGCCTCAGAGCAATGGATCTGGGGTTAGTTGAGACTGTTTAAACCCCAACCTTCTCATCTTGTGTCTTCACAAGATCATTGGGGAGGAAAAAAGGAAAAACATGTCTGGGAATTACCTGGCACATAATGGGCATTTAATAAGCACTGGTGCCCACCCCCACACATTCCCACCCTCATCCAGCTCTTTGTCCTCAGAGCATCTAATGGAATTACATACACTCAACCATCTGAGGGTTCCTTGAGATTCCAACCTGCCTTCTCCTGACTTGACTTGGCTCTGAACCACTAGTCCATCCTTAGCTCCACCAGCGAGCCCTCCACTGGCCTAGGCCAGGCTTGGAATTCAGAGGGACAGTGGGTGGGTGCCACAGGACAGAGTAGCTTACACTTTTTTTTTTTTTTTGAATGTTTTTCCTTTAGCAAGAGGGATGCTTGGAGATGAGACTGTTTAAAAAGCCAGATCTTGACAAAACAAAGCCAGAGCCTTCCTCCTCTACAGCCTCTCAAATTTCCTCCCCACCACCCCCCCCCCCACCCAAAACAAATACTGGGCAGACCTCTGAGTTCCTCCAAAGAAAGATGTGATGCTGCCTGCCAACATTTGGTTTCTTATAACCTCTGGATGGATGAGAGCAAGTCCTGAGCGTGGTCCGTGGAGACGCCAAAGGGGTCTGCGGAGAAGTGTGCAATCACAACTCAGCAAGGGTTTCTTATATTTTGAGAAAATCAGCCTTCAGGACAGATGACCTTTTCTTGAGGCTGAGAGAGGGCAATGGAAGAACAAGCCTTGGAGCTAGTAATCTGCAGTTACAGTGGTCTGTGAGTGTCCAACTATGCGGGCGCCGGCTTGTCCCTCCTAGGCACAACAGGTCCTGCCCACACTAGGGAATGTCCTGGCGCTTAACGTTCTCAGCCCCCCAAAATGAAGTTAGCAATTGATCCCTGCCTCCCAGGGCCGCTGTGGGAGAGCACACAGAGGCTGTGCAATTGCAGCGTGGGGTGCAACACAGTTTATTGGCGTTTCCCGTGTTCTTGCACAAGCTTTATTCACAGGCATTAGCCATTGATCTGACACTGCAATCTGGACCTTGCTTTGAAAATTACCAGATTCCACAAAAAACATCTGGCTTATAGCAGTGAGCCCCCAAGGAAGTGGACGCCAGCCCTGATGATTAAATTACTACTACCCCTGGCTAGAACTGAAAACAACGTTTATAAGTGTAAACTGCTCGTTCCCTCCTCTTCCCCCAGTGCTTTGAAGCTCAGCCTCATTCCCACCCCATTTCCTCACTACAGCAAGAAGAGATGCTTCGGAAATGAGACCTCAAGATGGAGCTCTGAAAACAATTTAAAAAGGAATGTGTGACACAGTGAGTGGTAGAACTGCTTGCAGAAGCAGCTTAGGGTATTAGGTTAAGAGAGTGAGAGGGACTTAGACTCAGTCCTTGCTAAGTCTTACATGGCTGTGTGATCTCGGACAAGTTACTTAACATCTCTGTGTGTTTTAAGTATTTCAGCTGTAATCGTGGAGGATACCTACCTGGAAGAGGGTTTTTGAAGAGTATGTGGATGAAATGACACATAAAGGTGATTGATATCAAAGGCACTTAATAAATAGTCAATTAGGGCCTCCCTGGTGGCTTAGCTGGTTGAGCACCACACTATGAAGCATCCGCGGCACAGCAGTGCAAGTTCGATCCCCGGCCAGGGAGGTGACCCACATGGTGCAGCAGACCTCTCCTGCCTCGCCCACTGCTGCCCTCAGCAGTGTATTTCAGTGGATCTGCCTGTTCTGCTCCCCACTCTGTTTCTGGTAAATCCTCTCAATCCCCGCACCTCTAGCCTATACCCCAGCTCTTGTATGCATAAATAAATAAATCTGAAAAACCACAAAATTCCTTTTAAAAATAATAAAGTCATTTAATCAGGTTGAATTGAGTCATGGCATCCCATTCCTCCTCCCCACCCCCCAACACCTTTGAGGAAAATTTAGCTTTGCTAGCTCTCTCTTCCCAGCCCACCTGCCTAGCACACCATTCTTTCCCAGTGGCTCAGTGGTGAGAGGAAGATGGAAAGCATTTGGCCAGAATGCAGACCTCATTAACTCCTCTGTCTCTCCATCTGCTATCTATCAGGAACTCAGTGTAAGGAGGCAGGTGACCAATAAAAGCCCTCCCATTTCCCTTTGTCTCTGGGCCAGTGTGTGACAGTGCAAAGCTGTCCACAAGTCTGGGCCTCTGTCGGGGCTCTGCTCCAGTCTGGCCTTGCAATTCACAGCTAGAGAGGGGTTTTTCTCAACGCAGAAACAAAATCTGAAACTCACGGCCAACTCAGAGTCAGCAGCCAGGCCCGGCTGGCCTCCTGTGTAGGTCAAGAGAGAGTCTGAAAATCAGCAGACGACACCACAAACATGGTGGAGAAAGCAAGTTATTATTCACAGCACAGGAACCTCTGATTTAAATGAATTTCCTTATTCCTCAAGGACACTGAAAATATTGTTTTGTAGAGGGAGATCTTCTGCACTCTAGTTTTTCAGGAACATATAATTCGGAGAAAGTAAGGTAAAAGGAGTTCATGTAGGTAGTCCATGCTGAACAATTGGGGGCTGTTACACTCACACTTACACACTGATTGCTGAGAACTCTCTTGGGCTTTTTGCTGGTAGGGAACCGGACAGTTCGGAGTTTCCTGGCAGTCAACGCAAAACAGCAAACATGATCCATTTGACAAGCCCCAGTATCTACAGTGTACATGCAACACTAGCCCAGGGGAAGTGCAACCGTCATTGCTATTGAAACCAGAAATCAATGCCTCCTAGGAGTTCTCACAGGACAGAGTCTGCATAATGCGAAGAAAAAGGTGTTCAGGAACACACTGTTGCAGAAAAATGCAGGGGCCAGCTTCCCCAAGACGCTGCAGTTCTTAGCGGTATCTGACTAAGGAGAAAGCAAGCTACCTTCTCCCTGAGATACAGGGAGCAGCAGCAAAAAAGAAAAAAAACGTAGCAGGAAGGGCTGTTTCACCTCCCAAACCACCAGTATCCCACAACCATCTTTTAGTCTTCGTGTTTTGTCAGTAAAGGAATTAGAGTATTATTAATCAACCAATCAGTCAAATAAGCCTCATTACCATTAAAGAAGAGAAAGTAAGCTTTATTTATGCAATTATAAGGCATTTAAAAAAACAAGGAGATTATTATTAATACTCGAACCTGGCAATCTTCCCAGAGTGGTAAACCGACAAGGGCTTTGTTCTTGAAGAGGCAACACAGGGGCTACAGATTCCAGTGCCCCAACTCCAAGATCTCCAAGATCCCGATGTGCATGGAGCCTCCTGAATATTCAGGAAGGTTCTGAGGGCTCCTCTGTTTCCATCTGTTTGAGGGAAACAGCAGTGGGTCGGGAGCCAGAGGGCTGGCATGCTGTGTGACCATGGCCAAAATAAACAGCCTCTCTGGGTTGCAGTTTTCAGGCAGTAACAGCTTAGAAACAACTAAATTCATCTGGCACTTAAAAAAAATACATTTGGCTTCTATCCCTATTTCAGACCAAATGAATTAGAATCTCTGAGGGTGGGGCCCAGGAAATGGTATGTTTCAAAATGGTTGCAGGTGATTCTAGAACACCTGATTGCTCCTTAGGTCTATTCTACCTTTGGTCTTACAGCACTTGGAGTTTCTTAGAGATTTCTGATCCCTGGTTCTCAAATACAAATCTCTGCAGCAGGTCCATAGGGAATCTAAGGAGTGAAGTGGGACAGGCATGGCGGAAACAGTGACCATCTGTCTTGAGACTAAGTGTAGCACCGGTCGGGTTATGTCATTTCTAATGGTCGTTAGCAAACAGAAGAGAAACAAGCGCTAGTGAGGATGTGGACAGAAAGGAACCCTCGTACACTGCTGGTGGGAATATAGACTCGTCTAGCCCAATGGAAAACTGCATGGCAATTTCTCAAAATATTAAAAGTGGAAGTACGATTACAAGAACCGATCTGTTAAATGTAGAGCTACCATAAGATCCAGCATACCCACTCCTAGGTTTCTACTGGAAGAAAGCAAAACACTAATTCGAAGGGATGTATGCACCCCTATGTTCACTGCAGCCCTATTTACAGTAGCCAAGTTATGGAAACAACCTAAGTGCCCAAAGTCAGATGAGAGGATTAGGAGTAAGTGGTATAGATACACAATGCAATACTACTCAGATATAAAAAAAGATAAACTCTTGCCATTTGTGACAACATGGATGGATCTGGACAGGGATTTTGCTAAGGAGAAAGACAAATACTGGATGGTGCCAATGTGGGATATAGAGAAACAAAACAAAGACAGACATAACCAAACTAATAACAAATGCAAGAAATCAGACTGAAGAGGTGAGGCTATCAGAGGGGGAAGTGTGGTAGGGGGAGAGTAGAGTGGGAAGGGGGTACCAAGGCTATAGTGGAGGACTATGAGTGGGTGCCCTGATGGTGGGTGGGGTGTGGCAACATATATCTAACAGATGTGATCTGAAATTATATACAGCACTGCAAACCAGTGTTGACACATTAAAAAAGTAAAAAGACACATGTTAAGGAAAAATGCAAAAATCCAAATAATACAAAGTATCTCTCAGCCACACACAGCCCCAGTTTAAACCCCTGACAAACTGGCAGCTCCTAGTCCCTGAGCTAACTCCCTGGTCTACAATGCAGTCACTGAACCCTTGCTGGCATGAACCCTTGCTGGCGTCACACGCAGTTTCTTGTTTGACTTCACATCAGAAGCCCAGGCCCAGAGTGGACTTTCAGTAAACACTTTGGATGAATGAACGAGTCAACAAGTCAGTCTGAATGGGGAATGGGAGTAGCCCTGACAGTCCCTGATTCCTCATGGATAAAAAGGTTAGGAGTCCAGTCTCTGTAGTCACTGGCCACATGTGGTTACCCGGTCCCTGAAATATGACTAGTCTCTATTTGGTTTGTTTATTATGTATCATGACTGTAAAATATACACACATTTTAATTTATCTTTTAAGATTATTTTTATTAATTGAAGCATACAAGAACTGGGGTACAGGCCAGAGGTGTGGAGCTGGGGTGAAAGGATTCACCAAAGACAGAGCGGGGAGCAGAAAAGGAAGATCGACCGAAATACACTGCAGAGGGGAGCAGTCACTGAGACAGGAGAGGTCTGTTGTGCCATATGGGTCACCTCCCTGGCAGGGGATTGAACTGGTGCCACAGTGGCTAGTGATAGTTTGATAGTGCTGAGATTTTAATCCCTGTACCACCAGGGAGGCACCCCCTACAACACATTTTAAAAGATGAACATGGGGTCTCCCTGATAGCACAGTGGGTTAAGTAACGCACTATGAAGCAGACCGCAGCCACTGCAGCATGAGTTCGATCCCTGCTGCTGGCCTGAGAGGTGACCCACATGGCGCAGCAGACCTCTTCTGCCTCGCCTGCTGCTGCGCTCAGCAGTGTATTTCAGTTAATCTGCCTGTTCTGCTCCCCATTCTGTTTCTGGTGGATCCTCTCACCCCCCACATCTCTGGCCTGTACCCCAGTTCTTGTATGCATAAATAATCTTTAAAAAAAAAAAGATGAACATGAAAACAAGAACTGTAACTTTTCATCAATAAGTTTTTATAGTAATTACATGCTGAATATATAATTTATAATATATAATTGAAATATATATAATATATAATTGAAATTATATTTAATACAGAATTATTTATATGTTTTATATATAATATCATGATTAAATATATTATTTAAGTAAATTTCATCTGATTTTTTTTTTTTCAGTTTTTGGACTGTGACTATTAGATAATTTAAAACATATTTCTACTAGAAAGTGCTACCCAGTCATTTTGCTCCTCCCCCCCCACAGATATTTATATATCTGTGTCTTCCTTATGTGTGATTTTCTTCCACCAATAGACTTTATCCTCATTTCTGCTCCTCTACCCCTTATCTTCTTGTAGGATGATAATATGAGAGATGGGGAGAAAATAGGAATGCAGAAAAAAATCTGGTCTTTCTCTAGTACTAAAATATACACTGTATATTCCCATCTCCTGCCCTCTGCTAAGGTCTGTCCTTGTAAATGACCACAGCAACTACTGTGGCTCCCTCCCCCAAAGAATTCCTCCTTATTTCCCATTCAGAGAACTCTTGTTCATGCTTCAATATTTAGGTCAAAGTCTGCCTCCTCTGTGAAGCCCTCCCTGATCTCCCACCTAGAGTCGGCCCGTGTTCCCACTTGTCTTTCTCAGCTCATTGTGATGCCATTGTCATTGCCATAGCACTGGTCCCAGGAAATCTTGCAATCTTTTGGCAATTTGGTCTCCTTCCTGAAACTTCTTGGGTATAAGGCTGTTCTATTCTATGTTACAAGGCCTGAGTCAAGATCTGACACATAGTAAATGTTGGATGAATAGCTGCATCTTCCTCCTTCAAAGGGAAGACTCTCCACTCCTTCATCTTCACCACATATATACTGAACACCTACGATGCATCCATTGTACAAAGCATAGTTTAGCCCTGGGAAATACAGCAATGAGCAAAGCAGACAAAAATTCCTGCTTTCTTAAGCTTCCATGCTAGTTTTGGACAGTACACTGCAACATCCAGATGTCTACCAACTACTCACAAATGTTGCTGCTGAAGAGGATGAGGGTAGGGGAGTAGAGGGGTTATGCTCCTATGCCCCTGTCCATCAGTCTGAAAGGTGCAGGCCTTGGGCTCACTGGAGACTTCCTTGCAAGAGTCTTTACAACCCCGCGTATGTTGTATACCAAAGAGCTTAGGAACTGCAATAACTGTGTGACAGCAAGTATTTATTGGTTCTGATGGAGATGGAGAAGATGCTGAATTGACCAAAGCATAGCTTTCACTTTTCTTATATTCTTTCTAGCACAAGTGACCAGCAGACTGGTAGGACTTTCAGAATCATCTTAGAGAGCATAATCATTGGGGGAATAAAAACAAAACATTGCACTCATTAAACAAAGGTTCTGCCCTTCAGTGCTGCAGTTTTGTGGGAGAGACAGGCACAAGCACAGTTACATGTCGGAATGAAAACCACCGTCCCCGAAGGTGCACTACTGCACCTGCCTCACACAAGTCCCATGCTCAGCTACTGCAGAGACGGGAGCTCATTTTCTAACTGATCTCACCTACTGGCCCCAGCTGGAGACTGGGAGCCATTCTTGCTGCCTTTTCACCATTGGCGTGAAGTCAATCATGGAATCTTGTCAGAAAGGCTTCCTGCAAATGTCCCTCCGCCCACACCCCAGCACCAGCATCCAGCCTACCACCGTCACTCACCTGAGCTACTGAAAAGTCTTCCTGTGGATCTTCTGTGTCTATGCTGGACATGGTCCCCATCCTCCTCCGATGTCCCACAACAACCCCATTGAAATCCAAACATGAGAGTCCTAATGTCCAAACTGCTTACAGTACTAATTTTAAGAGCTGGAAGAATGAAGGTTGATGCTAGGGAAGCTATCCAGAATGATGGGGTACAGTACAAGGAGTAAGTTTTGAGTCAGACATGACTGACTTTAAATCTCAGATCTTGTCTTTTCATTTTTGGTTTTTGTGCCTTTATTGTTATTATTATTGTTGTTGTTCTTATTCCTTTCCTTGATCTTTATTTGGTTCCCTTATATTCCTCCTAGGGGAGGAACCATCTGGTATTTTTCTTTTGCTTTTTGACTTACTTCGCTGAGCATAATTCCTTCCAGTTCCATCCGTGTTCTTATGAATGCATCTAGTTTTTCTTTTTTGATTGCTGAATAAATTAGGGACACTTGGTGGGGAGGAAAAAGGGGAGAGTTGAGGGCAGACGTGAACCTCACCATGTGGGTCCCCTCCCTGGCTGGAGGCAGGGATCGAACTCGTGCTGCAAGTGGCTGTGGTTTGCTTCGTAGTGCATTGCTTAACCCACTGCACCACGAGGGAGGCCTCTGTAAATAATCTTTTTAACGACCATATACTAAGGGTTTATCATATGCCACACATTGGACTGTAGGTCCACACAGGGGACTGAGGTGATGGTGCACTGGTGATATGGTGATGGGGAATACATGGGGATTACAATTGATGTCAAATATATATAAATAAAAAAAGGTTAATAAAAATAAATAAATACCACCTAAAAATAAATAAATAAATCTCAGATCTGTCACTTCTTTACTATGTTATCATTCCCAAATTAACATCTTCGGTCTTTGGTCTCCTCATCTACCAAGGGATAATAAATCTTTCCCCACAGTTTAAACTCCCTTGGCCCAGACCCCATATTCCATAAAGTGATAAAAGCCACACATATCCTACAGTCCAATGTGTGGCATATGATAAACCCTTAGTATATGGTCGTTAAAAAGATTATTTACAGAGGCCTCCCTGGTGGTGCAGTGGGTTAAGCAACGCACTACGAAGCAAACCACAGCCACTTGCAGCACGAGTTCGATCCCTGCCCCCAGCCAGGGAGGGGACCCACATGGTGAGGCAGACCCCTCCTGTCTCACCGGCTGCTCCTCTCAGCAGTGTATTTCAGTTGATCTGCCTGTTCTGCTCCCTGCTCTGTCTCTGGTGACTCCTCTTACCTCCCTGGTCTCTGGCCTGTACCCCAGCTCTTGTGTGCATAAATAAGTAAATCTTTTAAAAAAATTATTTACATATAATAGGTCTTTGTCTCCTTAGGGAAAGCTACAGAACCATTCATACAGAACCCAGATCCTGCACCAGATGAAACACTTCATTACTGGAATTTCCCAGATGCCTGTAAGATCTTCTACAAATTGATCATGTTTGTAAATGTTTAAATAACCTAGCACCCTTCTAGCGTAACCAAGATGGAAGATGCTTTTTATTTCTATCATGTCAATGCTAGGAGTCTTTGTCTTAGACTTTGAGCTCTTAACATTACTATAAAACAGGGAACATAATCATCAATGATATCCCCAGTGCTCCAAAGAGGAAAGCAAAGAGTTTAGGAAAAGCACAAACTGCTCTGGCATTGGGACCACAGAGAACTTTCTCCCCTCTGAACTGAAAGAGAGAATTTGGGATAATATGGAACTCAGCAAACTTTTCCTTAAGGGTCTGAGCCATGACTATTTTATGCTTTATGGGCTGTGTAATCTCCATTGCAACTACTCATGCCTGCCACTGCAGCACAAATGCAGTCACAGACAGTATGTAAACAAATGAGTGTGACTGTTTCAATAAAACTTTATTTACCAAAACAGGCAGTAGCCCGTGGGCTGAAGTTAACTGACATCTGTGCCGTATAATGAACCACATTCTAGCTGCCTGACTTTGAATAAACCACTTCACCTCTTTGAACCTTAGTTTCTGTACCAAACTATGAAGAACTGGCCTGAGGGGGAATAAAAGTGAACTACAGCACAGTCGCTCCTGATAGTTTGTCCAACACACGTTTACAAATTTGCTTTTTTACTAAAATTTATTTGTAATTCTAGAGTCAGTACTCACTGTGCTTATTGTGGTCATTCAGAGACGTGGGCAGAGCTGGGAAGTTTGAGTTTCCTAATGCACACATTTCCAATGAGGTTGAACAAAGGAAGGTTCTTGTTTTTGTTCTCATTGCTGTTAAGGAGTATTCTTTGCAGACTACCCAGTGCTGCATTTTTTGCATTTTTGTTGGTGATTCTGTTGTTTAAAATGGCCCCAAGCATAGTGTTGAAGTGTTATCTAGTTTTCTTAAAAACACGAACATAAGGCTACGATGTGCCTTAGGAGAAAACGTGTGTTAGATAAGTTTTGTCCGAGCATGAGTTATAGAGCTGCTAGCCAGAGTTAAATGTTAGTGAATCAAGATATATTTTTAAAGGTGCTTTTAAGTAGAAATATACGAGAAAAAAGATCATGTATTGATTAGCTGATAAAAATGTTGTAACAGGCATTTGTGTTTTTCTAGGAACAATAGTTCAGTATTCACCAATTCAATGCTCACCCTGACTTTACAGAACATTAAATACCATGAATAATGAGAATCGCCCATACATGAACATGCTGTTCAAAGTAGTAACTAACAATAATGCTACTATAAAGCTCTCAGTTAACAAGGGTGCCGGAATGGTACTACTTTTGCTTAGTCACAATAATGTCATCTCCTCATGCTACAATAATGCCAGCACTAGTTAACCATGCTAGCTTAATTCTAATGGTATTATTTAACCTAAGTGCTACGTTGCTGTTACTAAGTGGTAGCATCCAAAGTCAGTCTGAGAAGATGATGTCTTCTTTTCCCCTTGATTTCCTGAAAGGAAAATCACAGAACAAACCCTTCCTACTGACTATCTCTCCTGGGGATTTGCAGACAGAAAGCAGAAAGCAAAGCTCTTTTTGGAGCAGAGATTGTGGTCAAAGAGCAGAGCAGCCCCTTTCAGGAGGGAAACAGGGAGCTGTACCTACAGGGGTCTCAAGTCTGGGGTCTCTCCTGGGAAAGAACAGGCCTCTTCAGGACCCTGACCTGCCCTGATGGCTGAGGAGACTCCTAAAAGGAGCATCCCCAGCTCCTCACTGCCCTAGTTAAAATGCCAGCCCGGTATTTATTTGTTTTCTCCCAGACAGATGCCAATTATATGGCGTTGGAGAAAGAGACAATGGCCCAGATCTGATTGACAACGGCTGCTGAACAAGGGGCCTCTGTGGCATGTTTAATGAAAAGGCCACTGTGTTTTTATTGCATCTATTTGATTTTAGAGTGTCGTTTATAAAAACAATTCAACCAGCAGGATTAACTGCTTCTGGGCTTTCTCTTCTCCCTGCAGCTCTGTGGGTGTCCTTCCCCCCTTTCCCTTATTCTACCTCCCTGCAGCAGGTTCCTTTCCAGATCTTCACAGGGCTCAGAGAGAAGCCAAGGCCTGCACACATCCTGCCAGGCCACGGCTCTTCAGTGGCTCCTGGGTTAGTCTCCGTGGCCCCCTCTCCCCAGCAGCACCAACCTTCAGGCTAGAATGTTTTTGTCTCTAAGCAAGGGCCTGTAGGCTTGCTTCCCTCTTTGGTTCCATCTCCCCAAGAGGCTTTTGAAGCCTGTAGGGCAGGTTTGGTTTGTTAGCACTGGTCCAGTAAAGGGTGCTTAGTGCCTGGGGTGTACAACTAGGAATGTGCCGTTCAAGAGGATCCCCAGTGGATTTATCCCCTCTGCCAATTGTAGCCAAAGTGATTTTGTTTCCGTTCCACAGTCTAATTGCCAAATTGCATGGTATATGAACTTATACACAAATATATCTGGGGTGTGTGTGCATATATGTATTTAAAAATCTAATCACCATGCTTTCCTACTCAGAATTCTTAAATGACTTGTATCATCTGCACAGAATCAAGTCTAGTTCCTCACATACTACATAAGGGTCTCATCAAGTTCTGAGGTCTTCTGTCTCCCAGTTTGTCTTTTCTCACAACTTCATACTGACCATGGTTCCATCCCTATACTACCATCTTCTTCACTTTGATTCCGGTTCTACCTACTGCTCATATGTTATCTCGGGCCCTTTTCATTTGACTGCCTTCCCTGATAAATGCCTATTCATCTTTCAAGTCTCTGTTTAGGCATCACCTCCTCCAGGAAGCCACCATAGATCCTCCCAGTCGCAGACTGGCTCTCTCTGCTTCCCTTGTATAATCTGTATGATTGGTAGACCTTATACCCTACTAAACTTTCCCAGGTTGGGAACAAATTTGATTAAAGGTCCAGTGGAGAGCTGTTCTAAGTCACTGAATTTATCCAACTGGGAAACTAAGGCCTGTGAAGAATTTAGGTTCATGAAGACTTCTGAAAGCTAAGGATGGATTTATCTGTCTTGGGATTAAAGGTGAGCAGGTAATTGTATAACTTTCTGGCCAGTGAAGATCTTGAAATCTGGAGTGAGCGATAGATGGAAGGGGAATGTTCAAGCTGAATGCAATAGCCAGCTTATCCTGACTCTGAAAGAGCACCTGCCCAGCCTCCCTTATGCCTTGAAGAGGCCACTGAACGTCAACTAGGAAGATAGGTTTATACCTGCAGAGCCTTTCTCTTGTCTTTCTAAAGGACTTTGGAGGTGGTTAAGCCACTTGCGCCTCTGGGTTCTTGTGTAATGCTCGATGTATCTGTGCTTTGCACACTATTCCAGAAGGTTCTACTTACTATGAGACCATCAGGGAGGGGCTGGATTGTGCTCACATTTGCGCCCTAGGGATACTGTGGGTATTCAGCCTGTTTTGCTGAGCACACTACCCCACCTAACAAAGAGGAAACCCAGGTCCAGCCCTGCCACAGACACCTGGCTGTTTAATGGTGGAGTCAGGTGAGGTTTCGGTCTCCAGATTTCCACTGCTCACTCACAGGCCTGCAACCTGCTACAGTGGCACCAATACTGGCTTCTCAGCACACAGCTTTGCACATCCCTTCCACCTGGGCTGGGAGTAGAGGAGGTGGTGGTCTATGACCTGGCATTGCCTGATTGGGTTGCCACCTTGTGAGGAAGGCTTGTTCTCTAGGTAACTAAATGCCCCAATCCTAGGAGGGGGTTGGGTATATTTACTGCACACTGAGTGTCAGCTGTGGAACAGAGACCTTGACAGACACAAGAACTCGTATATAAATTATATGAGTCTATTATATAAATAAAATGACAACACAGATTATCTCCTTTGGTTACCCCAGAGGATAGTGATTTCTGTCCCCATTTTCCAGATAACAAAATCGAAGCCAAGAATAAATGACAGAATAAGGATTTTCAGACCCAGGATGTGTGATACTGTTACAGGGCAACCTTAATATAAAGTGGGTTTGCCTGACAGGGTCCTCACCCGCGCGCTCGAACGGCACTTATAATGCCCCAACTGCAGGCACACACAACAAAGGTTAATAAAGGGTTTTATTTACACGGGAAGGAGAAATAGCGTAGTGAATAACACAAGGGGAAGAGAGGGATACAGATCTGTAAATATCCTACCAGTTCCTTGGAGCTGGAACCCAATGGTGCGCTGAGAGCTGACTCCCAAGGAAAAAGGACCCCCCAAGGCCCACGTGTCTGCTTTTATATTCAGCCTGGCTGCTCAGCTCCACCCTCAGGTCCCAGTGATCCGTTCTTAGATAATGACCTTATGGGATTTGTAGTCCTTGGATCTTGTAGGTCTGGAATGGGGGTCGAAGTCCATAACCTATTTGTGTAATCCATTCAGGAGGGTCTTTCCCCCTAACACTACCAAAGACCAAGTGCTTTAACCAACAGCTATTTCCTCCTGCCTCCAGGCTCGACACACACTGAGTTCTACTCCACAGCTTTGTAACAATCCCTGGCCAGCACAAGTATAATTGCATTCAGTGGTCATTCCCTGCATATGACACCCCTGTACGCCCCAACCAGGCCAAAGGAACAGGGAGAATTAAGCCTCAGTCCTGCCCTCCCAGTCAGGCTACTGTGTCAAAGGCTACTGTGACTAGGTGGAAGCCTTAATGTCAATAGGAAATGATACCGATGCTGGAGAAAGGCAAGCCAAAAAAAATAAATAAATAATTAAAGAAACTAGCATTTACTGAGAGCTCATTGTATATTAGAAATACTTTGAAGGCTTTTTTAAATTTAAATTTTATTTTTGCGTGGAAGAACTGGGGTGTAGGCCAGAGGTACAGGGTGTGAGAGAATTCACCAGAGACAGAGCAGGGAGCAGAACAGGCAGATCTTCTGAAATACACTGCTGAGGGGAGCAGTGGGCAAGGCAGGACAGGCCTGCTGCGCCATGTGGGTCAGCTCCCTGGCCAGAGATGGAACTCATGCTGTAGGAGTGATAGTGCTGAAACTTAACCCCTAGGCCACCAGAGAGGCCCCTGAAGGCTTTATGTTAAATTCTCATACCAGTATCATGGTTATATTCTACCATCACTCTTTCCATATTATAAGTGGAGGGATTTGAAACTCAAAGTGTTTTGTCATCTGTCCACAATCACACTGATGTTGAGGACACAGGTGTGACCAGGACAGGTTAAAGGCAAAGACTTTGCTAGACTCACAGAGGTTCAGGCTAGGTTTCCTGGAGGTTGGCAGGTTTCTGGCCCCCCAAAAATCCCAATCTTTCTCCTAGGATACCTTATAAAATAAAAAGGTAATTGAGATTTCTGCCCCTGGGATTGCTCCTAAGAAAGGAATAGCTTTCCTCTCAGCAAGCACAGAAACTGCCATGATACGCCCTGGCCTTACCAGTTCTACTTCCTGGGATTCTTCCTTCTCCTTCCCACCTTGCAGGTCCAGCTCTGTGCAGTCACCCCTGGAGCCTTCCCCTCTCCAACACTGACAAACCATCACCCTCACCCTTCCCTTGAAACTTCTCCAGCAGGTTTGGATCTGGGGAAAAAGACTGAATTTATACACAGTCCAGGCCTGATAAGGTGTTGGGCTGGGGTTTTATATAATTATAACTTTTCGTCTCACTTTGTCTTCAACCTACTGCAAGAAACAAGTATTGCCATCACACAAAAGGGAAGCGAAGTCATGGAAGTGTCAGGAGTACCTTAAGATCATCAGGTTCATGAGCACCACATTAAGACAACTGTTTGTCTGATTCAAGTCTACTCCCAGTTTATTGTGTCCAGTATATGATATTTGTCCCCTGTAGGCATCTGTCTGTCTAGCTAGGAACAGATAGCACACCTTTGAAGGCAGGAATAGGGTTATCATTACATCCTTTGAGACCGATGGAATACATGGCATGTAGCAATTGTTAATTAAAATTTAGTAATAAATGAACATTTTAAAAGTCCCTGGATTCTCAGTATTCAACAGAGTGCCCTATACACTGTACTTATCATATGCAGGATATTTTTTTCTTTTTCAAAAATGAAAACAGGGCCATCCTGGTGGCACAGTAGATTAAGCAATGCATTATGAAGCAGACCACAGCCACTGCAGCACGAGTTCGATCCCTGCTGTTGGCCAAGGAAGTGACCCACATGGCGTGGCGGACCTCTCCTGCCTTGCTCGCTGCTGCCCTCAGCAGTATATTTCTATTGATCTGACTGTTCTGTTCCTGGCTCTGTCTCTGGTGAATCCTCTCACTGCCCTCACACCTCTGGCCTGTACCCCAGTTCTTGTATGCATAAATAAATAAAAAATCTTTTAAAAAAAAGAAAACAAAATTTTACTAATAATTACAAGTAGCATTAATGATTTACATTCCCCCCCCCCCAAAAAAAAAAAACATGCACACACACAGAAAGGAAAAGACAGTGCATGCTTAGGAACACTTTTGCTATTTTAGCTTAATTATCACAGCCTGGTTAACTTCAAGCCTAAGTAGAAAATGAACTTCAGTCTACTCTGAATTTACTCTATGGCCCTTCTGTGGCAGCTTGGATGGTTCTGGAGTCCCACATGCAATGTGATGAAATGTGACATTTCCTGTGTCACATTTGAAAGACCTGGTGTCTAGGCCCTGCCCTTTCTCTAAGTAGCTTATTAACTTGATTATAAGGAGTCAATTTACTATGTTGTAGTTCTTCAAAAGAAAACTACTCTTAGGTTCCAACTAAATCTCTGATGGCCTGTGAGTTAGGCAAGAGCAAGGGGTTTTGTTTTGTTTTGTTTTAAAGACTGAGATGAGTAAGCTTTCTTACTACAACCTCAAATTTGGCAAATGTGTTCCAGTGCCATCTAATAGCTCTGTGGTAATCATTATCTTGGGCATCAGGCGGGAGGCGTCCCCCAAAAGGCAGAAGTTCAAATGGGGGCTCCGATATCACTCCCGATGATATAAAGTATGACACAGAATTAATGATAGCTACCCAGGTCACGACATTAAGAATGAGCCCATTTCAAGTGTCACAAAAGAATTCTTTATATAAATGAGTCTTTGACACAGACCCATCTCATGGCTAGCTGAGATGCTTTGGCAAGATTCTTCCAGAAGAAGAACTGATGCTTCGAAATCCTTCTTATTTAAATGCATTGTTTAGAGTTCCAAAGGAAGAGCTGAAAATGTGACATATATTGAGTCCTAATTGTGAGTGTAACCGAGAAGGAGGTGGGAGAGGTGGGGTGTCAGGGAGCTAAGCCTTCACTTAGCCCAGCAGGAAGGCAATAGAGACTGTGAAGCTGATACATCACTTTGAAGCAGTTTAAACATGTACTATTTAATGATGTGGAAGAACTCAAAACAAAAGTAGTTAAGTGTGGCTGCCTTCTGGGAGGGGCCTGAGGCTGTGGGAAGGGTATTGCTTTTCACTAGAAGACTTCTGTTCTTTTTGGTAAACACTTGTAAGGATAGCTTTGATTTGAAAATGAAAAAAATAAAAATGAAAAAAATTCTGCTCCCCAAGAAGACACTGTCCTTTGGGGAGTTTAGAACCACACCTGAGTTTCTGCTCTACTACCTCTCAATCCTGTGGCTTTGGAGGAACAGGATATGGTGCTAATGGCTGTGTGTTATATGTTCATGCCAATGGGCGGGAGGCATAGAACAATCTAGTAGCATTGGTGAATGTTCAGAAGTGCTCTGCACTTTCCACAAGTACATTTTCTGAAAACAGTTATGATCTAAACAATCAATAATGAAGCTGGAGAAATGGCTAGGGGGTCATAGCTCATTTATGGGAGCATAATTGCCAGGTATTGCTTGCATTTTTGCTAATAGCTTAGAGTAGGGGGCCTGGGAAAACATTTGTGAAGGAAATACAATCCTAGGGATGGTATGCAAAGTTTAGGTTCAGGTCAGTCAGGCGTCTGTATCCTAAACTGGGTGGTCATTCTCAAGCTGACATCTGAAGACGTGCTGTAGAGAGCAGAAGGGTGCCCGGGTGGAACCAGAAAGCATGGTTCTGGTCTTGCCCCTGGCAATTTGGGGCTGTGGGCTCTGTACAAGGCAGGCCACCTGGGGCAGCCCCACTGAAGTCATTCTTCTCTCTCAGTTTCAGTCTCTTTAGCTGTACACATGAATTTAAATACTGCTCTCTCTAGCGTCATCCTGAGGATTAAATGAGTTAATGTAGCATACGAACTGGAATTGTAGATCTTCTTTGCTGATCTCCATAGTTTTACCTTCTCTGAGCTATAGCCCTTCAGTACCTTCCCATTTCCTAGGAAAATATGGCCTAATATAATGCCAGCTCTTTTCAATTCTGTGATAGCCACAATTCTAAAACATAATAAGAAACAGGTGACATAATTTTAACAATATGTTGCATTCATTTTATTTATTAATCTATTTCATTTATCTCAAACATAATTTTTGCACATAATATAAAAAAATTAATCATGAGACATTTTGTTCCTTTTTTCATACTAAATCTCTGAACACTGATGTGCATTTTACGCTAACAGTACACATCACTTTGGACCAGCCACATTCCAAGTACCTAATAGCCATTGTGGCTACCATACTGGATAGCAGATGTCTAGATCTTTAAGTTTCTTCAACTATCTACACACTCTCTGGTCTCTTCAAATTGCTCTTCCCTTTGTGTGGAGCAAAACCTCCACTACCCACATCCCACTTTGCTGGGCTAACTTTAAATTAGATCACTTCCTTCTGGAAATCGCCTCTGACTTCTCTAGTCTAAGGTAAGGACCCCTCAGTCGTGTCCTATTAAAACACTAAATGGGTTGAAATCGCTTGGAATTTTTGACCATTATGCTCCACCTCTTCCTTGTTTATCACTGAATGCCTATTGTGCACACTTAACTCTAGAAAAGTGTGTGATTCTGCTAGCTAAAATGAAGTGCCCTTTAGGTCCTAGACATGGATTTCCTCAAGGACAGTCCTGATGAGCAAAGGAAAACACAGTTGTCTAAAGGAGCCGGCTTTTGGAGTCAGGCAAAGCTCAGCTCAACTCCTGACTCTACCACTTACTAAATCTGTGTCCTGCCAAATCCATTTACATCTCAGAGCCTTAGTTCCCCCATCCATAAAATGGGCTGCCAAGCCTGACCTTGCATAGTAATTGCACAGATTAAACAACGACACAAAGTGGTCTAGGACAGAACCTGGCAAATGGGGAAGTGCTTCATGCCCAGTTTCATAGAAATGAAGACACCGTCGATTACATTAGTCATGAGACACATCATTATTTTATGAGCCATCCATAAAAGCAGAAAAACCCCAACACCACTAGTCAAACAAAGACCTCCCCATTCATCTAATTCCTAGATGTTAAAATGTTAAATGAAACCCATGATTGTTAAATGCTGTCTCCTGCCCCTGGGAGAGTAACCTGCCAGGAGTCTTAGGGAAAAGTGAACTGTTTTCTATCAGATGGATGGAACCGTGGGCTTACCTGGGAGGAAAGGAATGGTAGTTTGCAGTGTCCACCATGGGACAGCCACTTTCCTTGCAGTATTTAATCATCCCACAGAACAATGTTATATTTGGTATGCTCCTCATTTTGAGATGGAGCGACAACGTGGAGGGCTTCAGTGGCCCAGCAAGGACAGGGCAGAGCCAGGACTGGACTTGTCTCCAGCAAGCCAAGCACCTTCCAAAGCCTGGGACTCCCGAGGCTAAGTAAGTTCCCAAAGCCTTTTCAGCAGCATCCTGTTAATGCTCTGTGAAGGCCTAACTCCTTGAACAAGCACAGGATCAAACAGCCAGCCATGAGCTTATTAGATTTAAAGCCAGGAGCCAACCTTGCAAACAACAGGTTAAGGAGACCCCTGTGAAGATGTGAGGGAGGAGCGGAGCCTTGCTCTCCAGGAGCAGCAGGCTGGCAGAGCCCGGGTTTGCACAACTCTGCTCAATGCAGCATCCAGTGAAGAGAAGAAAAGGCAGAACACGGGCCTCCCTGGTGGCACAGTGGGTTAAGCAACGCACTATGAAGCGAACTGCAGCCACTGCAGCATGAGTTCAATCCCTGCTGCGGCCAGGGAGGGGACCCACATGGCCAGGCAGACCTCTCCTGCTGTGCCCACTGCTCCCCTCAGCAGTGTACTTCAGTTGATCTGCCTATTCTCTCCCAGCTCACTGTGGTGAATCCTCTCACCCCCTACACCTCTGGCCTGTACCCCAGTGCTTGTATGCATAAATAAATAAATCTTTAAAAAAAAGAAAAGGCAGAACACTGTTGTCTAAGCACCCACAAGCATTGGTGTTCCTTAAGAGCCAGAGTACTAAATAAGTGGGGTTGATATAAGGGAGGCCCAGTAAGGGGAAGTGACTGAGGTTGTAATTGTTCAAATGCAAATCCCTATCTGTGTGGTGAGGCCCAAGGACAAAGGTCCTCTCTAAGCCCTTATCTATGAGGGGGCGAATTTGCTTCCAAAGCTGTGTGAGGGCCTACTGAGGAGGCATCAGACCTTTGTTCTCACAGGTTTGTTGAGAGATACCAGATACTGGTCCTGGGAATTAAAGGTACTGGGATTTTGCTCCTTTAATTCTGTTTCCTCAGAAAGTTTAACCTCTTTCCATAGAATCAACTAAATCAGATGGCTGATTTCCTCATCCAAGGAAGTTTATATTTCACAAGAATTTCTCAGTTCTTTTCTGTTTGTTTGTTTCATGTAGCTCCCTCTTGCCCCTTTCAATTTTTCCAGCTGAAACCTTTGGGAAACAGAAGAAGGGAGCCTGTCTGGCCAGGTGGAGGTCAGGGCAGGCCGCCACTTCACCCCAGTCCCTCCTGGTCTCTCCCTTGGTGAAACCCCCACACTTGGCAGAAGAGCGATTGAAAACCACTGAGCTGGCACTTCCAGCTGTTTCATTCGATGATTTTGTTACAGGGCAGGGAGAGGAGCACCCAGAACCCCCAAGCCTGCCCTCTCTGAATGGGTTTTGCCATCCGCCGCATTAAAACAAACATACAAAACCTTTAATGGAAAGGAACTTTAATACAACTAGAGTACAATAAAAAAAGAACAAAGAATATAGTTACTAAGTGAAGCATCCAAAGTTACCCATCTCCTTAAGGGTAAAAGTCCAGCCAAATAGGATTGGCCCAAAGCAAGGCCCAAAAACCTGGCACACATTTAAAGGACCTTTCAGTAGAGACCCATAGAAAAGGGTCAAAAAAAGTCAGACAAATTTGGGAGGAAAAGAGCAAAATCAAAATCAAGATAAAAGCTGCCATTGCTAACCTCCCCACGGGTCTCTCACCCACATTTGTTCCAACCAGTCCAAAACCAAAAAGCAAGCACAGTTTCTTCACATGTCCCTCTGCTCCACGTGCCCCATCCAGGTCTCCTTGCTGTTCTCCATCTTCCCTTCTTCTTTTTCTCTCTCCTCTGCAGAAATCTTCTTATCCTCAGCTCCACCCACTTAGGGCGGAACCAGGATTTTAAAAACTTCCCCTTTTCCTGGGACCACCCTGTTACAATTTTGCTATAAATTAGTCGGGGGAGGGAAGCCTGAACATGTAACAGAGGCAGCCTGTTGTAGTAAAAAGATGACTGGTTTTGGATTGTCGAGGAAAACAGCAATTTCATCTTAGTTCAGCTGTGAAATGACCTTCCCCATGGTTACGCTTTGGGTTCATGTCAAGGTCCTGCCATTCACTTGCATGTGACCTTGGCCAGCGTTCTTTTTACTCTGGGCCTCAGTTTCCCTAAGGTTGTCATGCTGTCCTTAGGGGAGTCCTAAATTCTCCCCTCCTCTTCCTGCCCACTTTATCCAGAACTGCCCTGATTCCTCTATTTTATATATTGTAGGCTCTGGTAAAACCTCCTTTGAACAGAGGCTTTTGTGGCCAATAAAAGTTTGAAATCCGCCAGACTGAAAAAAATCTCCTACGTTCCTTCTAGCCCTGACATTCTCTTATTCTAAAAATCACCAAGTTACAATCTATTTGTGGAACAAATAATACCCAGAGAAGTCTCAAGTTACTAGGGACATGTGAGCTATGTTTGTGTATGTTGGTTTTTTTTTTTTAACACTTTAACTTGTGTGTGTGTGTGTGTGTGTGTGATGTCTCTGCTTCTCAGACACAAGCCACATGCAAACATTTCACCTGGAAAGTTTGGCTACTCTCAAGTTATTTATGTGCACAAAGTGCCTGCAGGCAAAGTGGGACAAGCTTGTCTCTAAGCAACTCCCCCTCCGCCCCCTGCCCTGGCTGCTGCATACATATTGCCCGATGCAGGCTGGGAAGGTGCTGCTGTCCTGTGGCTTGCAAACAAGCAAACCAATGGAGAGAAACACAGTTCTGCCAGGCAGTATCCACACTCTGGGCTTTCTACTTCTCCAGGCAGCCTCCCTCCATCCCTCAGGCTTTCCCTGACTCTTAACTGTTTCTCCAAGATGGAAAAAGAAAAGACAGAATGTAACCTTGTAAGCATTTCAAAAGACAGTGATGTGGTACTAGAAAATATGCATGGAAGGGGCTGCAGACACATAAAACTTCCAAAGGATCATTGGGTACGATTTCCATGCCTGTGCTAGGACCACAGCTGCACACCCAGCCTGAAAGCAAAGAAGATTTGAGGCTGGTTCTCCCCAGGAGACAGGTAATGCTTAGCATCCTGCCCAGACAAGCTCTGGTTCAGCCGGATACTCCAGCACAGGGGAGCAAATGAGAGTAAAGGCAGACTGTGAATATATCAAAAGTAATTTCTGTGTCTCTTGGGATCATGAGGGTTTTATTTGGGGGAAGGGTAGAACACATGTGCTTTGCTGATGATATCTACAAAATGCCACCTAAATGAGCAGTCAGGCAGAATGTCATGCTAAATGAAGCTCTAGAGATCACCTACTTTACCTAACTCACTTTAAGGATTGAAACTGGGTATGGGGAGGCTTCTTTTTGGGAATTATCCAGCACTAGGATCACTTGTCTGGACTTTGGGCCACTTGTCATTTCATTCAGCTCCCAAGGCTCATGTAGTGGCTTTCATCTGTGATAAGACTTATCTGTGATAAGCATGTGTGGAAACATGGTGCCTGAGAGCAAGAGGAACATCATGGCTGCCAGGTACAGTTGTTTAAGTTGTGCACTGCTCAAGAGCTGCCACCATGGAGTGACCAGGACCTGAAATCTGACTTGCATTCTACTGGCCCAGCTGTATGCCCTGTGCATGGTTATGTCTTCCTGGAAGATGGGCATCTTTATCTAATACAGAAGGTGCCTAGGACTAGCAGTACCTCCTGAGAGCAGAAAAAATTCACAGAGGAAAGACAGGAGCTAGGACTCAGGATGAGTTTATCAGACAAAAAGTGAGAGCAGACATTTGGTGAGAGAGAGGATGTGAGAACGACCACTGTGCAAGTCATAGTAGTCAGTGGTTTATGCTGCTCTCTCCAGGCCAAGGCCCAGCGCCTGTGACACCTGGGCTTCAATTAGAGACATCTCTATCAGGACCAAGCCAGGGAAACCCCTCTCAAAATACCATCTTAGAGAAAAAGTAATAGACGCTGCTGCTCTGGCCACCCCTCTGGCCCTCCAGTCACTCTGGCATCCTGAGCAGAGTTCCCAGAAGTGCACGTCATTGTCGCTGACATACTCCCAGCTGCCTTGTGGGGCCCCTCTGCAGTCACCCTCCCTCTCTGCTGGCCTTCTTTCCTTCTCTCCCACTTCCCGAGGAGAGAGGAAGTCAATCAATGTGAGGGAGAGAGAACTGGCCCAGCTGCTCTGTTCTGCCTGCCTCACGGGGTCAGCTGGCTGCAACCATTCCTTGTCATCCCCCCAACTTCTGCTCCAGGAAAGGGCTGAAGACACAAATTCTAAATATAGGAACACCCCCCCCTCATCCTCCTGCCCAGCTAATATTAGACTTTTTGTTGAATCCACTGACAGCATTATTCCCCTTTTTTGGCTGCCCTGATGGGAATTCTTCTGCTTACAGTGAGGCAGACTGAGCCAGCAAAAGACAGGGCCACACTGAGCCAAATACAGTGAGAGCTCTGCTGATCGGGGGCTGCACCAGATGATTTATGGAGGGCCTTTCCAACACAAGATTTATGATTCTGTGAACCAGGAGTGGGAAATGGGGGTGGTTGTAGTTCTGGTTAATTGAATTTGTCAGCTTCCAGATGGAGGGGGCACTAACATTTGTTGATAATTTACTCTGAGTCAGGGACAGGACTAAGGGTTGCAAATGCATGATTTCACTAGATCTTTATCACAGGCCTTCAGGGCAGGATTGGACCCCTACTGGACAGATGCAGGCACTGAGGTTCAAAGAAGGTAACTTGTCCTGTGACAGTTAGTCAAGGCCAAGATGAGATGTGAATATGGCTCTTTGAATTCCAAAACTTTGTTTTTGATCATGCTGCCTGTTCTCTTTGCTTGACACTGGCAGAACGTCTTCTGAAGGTGATGTGAGATGCTCCTTCTGTTTGGCTGAAAGTTCGGGTCACAGAAGCCAGGCGCTGACTTCGGAATCATAGTACTTGAACCCTGGGCCTGCCCCTTGTCACACCTACTTGGAGTTACTGGTTGCGCCTCTCTGAGCCTTGACTTTCCATGTGGAACTAGTGGGGCAGCTGAAAGAGTTCCGCAGGCGCCTGATTACTGACCCTTGGATTCGTCTTATATTTCTCTGGTGGTGTTTCTTTACTTTGGTGGTCAGTCCAGAAAAACATGCTGGAAACAGAAAGGGTGGGAGGCATGAGATGGGGCAAAATGCAAACTGTGTAACTGACCAGCAGGACCCCCAAGTTACCCTCTACTGAGATTTCCATTCATTGTCTTGCAACTCTTCCTACAGAGTAAAAGAGAATAAGAACAAGAAAAGCTAACTGTGCGTGTGAGGCCCCCTTGGGTCCCCAAAGGTGCTCAGAGAAGGAGAAAGATTCAGATTTCAGAGATCTCATGAGTGACTGATAATTATGGGGGACAGCAGGTATTGACATTATTTGATTATGAATTTTCCTACCTTGTTCCAACAAGAATTTAAGACAAGGCACTTAGGAGCTGGTGATGCCCAAGAGGATGGCAATGCCATTCCCAAAGGAGGAGTGGAGTCGCTGCAGACCGTGATGGGGTCTAGAAACCCAACGGGGTTTCTCCACTGGGAAAACACAGAGAAACTATGTTGGAGAAACTGACTCATAACTGCCCCAATGGAACCTGCAAAGCACATACTTTGGGGCAGTGGGCTCCTCAGCATTTTGATGAACCACTTAGGACAAGGACCAGAGTCTGCTAGAAGCTCCTGAGGACCTCATGGAAGATTCTCTTCTCCGGCTCCAGACACTAGAGAAGCTTTCCCAGCAAAGCAGTCAGAGGATGTTCCCCAAATCCTTGCCACTTCATATTTGCTGCATTTTACTGAAGTGAAACTGACACTGAAGTGTCACTCCCAGAGATGTTTCCTGGACCATTTCGCCTAGGAAGGAAGGAAGCCCATCAGCCAGCCACTCAAGTGGCCAGGGCAGTCTCTCAGGAATTCTCAAAGTCGTGGCTCCCTGGTGGCACCGGGAATGTGTGTGCCTGTGCACAGTGACAGGCAGGTGTGGTGACACTGTCACCATGAGGACATCACTTACAATAGGATTTTTTCAAGATGAGGCAAGGTCTCTGCATCTGCACAGAAACGAACAGAGCCTGAAGGGAAATCCACAGGGACACCAACATGTGCAGATCCCAGAACAGGGAACCCATGGACGTAGATGCACCCAGCGTGCGCAGAGCAGACCCAGAGGGGATGGCTGCAGAGTGAGTCAGAGACACATGTCTACACGGGTGGAGTCCTTCCGACACAGACACGTAGCTGTGGCTACATGGATTCTGGCACTAAGGGTGGGAGTAAAAATGTCCACCACGTTAGAGATTTCCGTGCTAGGCTCTAGATCTGGAGAATTTCAATCTGATGACCTCCTCCCCCACCGTCCCCACAGGCAATAAGGCCATTTCCACGGCTGATTTCTCATCACTTTCTGCCCAGCAGACCTTGGAGTGATTACGCCGGGCAGAGATAAATAACACAGTCCTTAGGGAGCTTAAGCTCTCGTGAGAGGCACAGCAGACAAGATGTGCTAGGGAGAAAGAGTCGGCCTGGCTGGCAAATGGAGTAGAGGCTCCATGAGTGTCATACTGCCTTCGCGGCAGGATCCGCACGAGGTGAGAGTGTACAGAAACCCATGACAGATTAGATGAATTAGTTCAAGACTACTTCAGGCCAACTTTCCTTGGTCTCTTACCTTGCCTCCCCACTGTCCCAAGTATCAAGTGCAAGTTTTTTATAGCACAGCCTCAGGGCCCTTCCTAACCACATCAAAACCCACCTTCCCATCTCCGGTGCCTCCAGCCACCCCCAGATCTGCTCTTTACTCATTGGTCTTGTTCCACTGAACTCTCCATTTCCCTGGCTTTTCAGGTCTCAGAACCTTTGTGAGACCTTTCCCTCTGCCAGACATAGCCTTTGCTTCTTTCTCTGCCTCACGAAATTCTTCTCATCCTTCAAGATGCACATCAACCATCTCCACCTCTTCTACAGCTTTTGTTGTTATTTCTCTCCCTTCACTATTCGTAGTCAGAATCACTTTGGACTTCACAGAACTCCAGAGTTGTTTGTCCCCAGGGGACTATGCCCCCTTGATGGGCAACTTCTCTCACTCACAGAACGCTGTTCAGGAAGTGGTGCTGGAGGAGACTCAGCAAGGCGCCTGCCATTACTCCAGGGCCCAGTTCTCGGCTTCATTGAGTCCCTTCGCCTGACTTGTCTCTTTTTGAGTGGGCACAGGAGCAGTAGTGATCGCCAAGGATGGGAACCAGACTGAGAGGGAAGGGAGTCCGGGGCGCAGACTGTACTACAGCTGCCGCAGTCATGCAGGTCGTCCTGGTCCCATACACTGAGGGTGTATCCCATCTCGCTGCACTCTTGTCCCCTGGTATGTGGCTCCTGCTGCCTTCTGTCCCACTTAACCTTCCCGAAGCTCTCTTCCTGGGAGGCCCCTGGGTATAAAATGTCATTAAGGGCACATCTCTCCCAGGTTAAACTTTCAAACTCCCCATGCACAAGAGACACTGCTCTACCTTTCAGCTGGAGAAACTGGGGCAGCCACGCTGGGTCCATGGTAGCAAGAGCTAAGGGCTCTGTCTGCTCCCTTAGGGGAGTGCCACATTGATTAATACCTGCTTGACCCACTCAGCAAAGTAAACATATAACATGAGATGATTTAAAACCTTTTTTTCTTTATTGATTCTTTATTGACTTATTTATATTCCTAAAAGGTCACAGTCAATTCTTTTTTCAACTGGACAGAAACTTGGAAAGAGTAAAGGGTTGCGAGGTGGAAATAAATTCAACTGCAAAAACATCTGAGCATCTTTTCATGCTGAGTGTGGCTTTAGGTTCTGCAAATAGAGATGAGGGATACGTGGGCCCAGCCTCCCAGGAGTCCCCATGTTACTGGAAAAGAAGCCCTTTGTTCGCCTTCAGATTCAAAAGGCAATTAATTCCTCAGCCTCTTGGATGTGCCTGGGATGTCGCAGGGATCGTTACCCTTCTTCTCCACACCACATGACATGGAGGTATCATCATCTTCTCTATTTCACAGATGAGGAAACCAAGGGTCAGAGAGTTACGTGATTTGTCCAGGGTCATGGAACCAGGGGCCAGACTGTGCCTGGAATTCAGGGCCGCACAGTCCTAACATCATTGCCATTATTTACATAACAGACTGCACACATCTTTTAGTCCAACTGCAGTGGCCAATTTTTAAGGTTCTTAAAAAAATCCACTTATTTCATTTCATTGTCACAGCAACCCAGGAAGCAGGGTTGCTTCTATGCCCCTGTTTTACCAATGAGCAAAAGAGATTCACTGTTTTTGACTCCAACCAGCCTAGAAATGGCAGTTAGATAATTTACCTTTTTTGACCCTGAGCTCATGGTAAGCTGGGGGTGGGGGGCGGTTGGCCCTTCTAAGAGGCCATGGAAGGGGGAACAGGGTGGGTCAAGGTTGGGGTATGCTAATTACAAAGCCCTAGGAGGCTTACCTTCCATTTAAAGACAATTCTCCAATTGGGGTCTAGACCTGGCTTTTGTTACTAAATCTTGTTTCAGTTCTGCATCTCTGGCACCCTCAAATGCCTACTTAAGTAAAAGTCCCACGTCACTAAAAACTTTACTGTCCCAAAATAAATTTCAGACTCCTTCACAAGGCATGTAAGCCCTTCAAGACTTGCCTCCTGGAACCTCTCCAAATCATCTTTTAGCTCTATTCCCTTGAGCCTTTGAGAATTCTTCCAAATATACAGGTAGGCTCCTCTCATGGATTTCCTGGTTCTTCATGGACCCATTCCCAGGCTTCTAGGCAAATCTTCAGGCCTCCTTCAAGCTTCCCCATGGACCACATTTTCTCTGACACTTCCTCCCTAGCTTCACTCCTCTCCTCATTTCTGTGGCCTCCCTTTTTACCATAGCCATGATGTTGCTTGGTGGAAACTGTTTAGAGCATGATAGTCCTAATCAGACTGGGCACTCTTTGGGGCAGAAACTGAAATCAACTCTTCTGTTTGATGTGACAGCATAGTACAGGGCCTGGTACAAAAAAGAAACTAAATATAAAATTGCTGGATGAAGCAATAAAGTAAGTCACTGAATGAAGAAGTGAATGACCAACTAATGGCCTCTCACCTTCAGCAATGCCCAAGAATCAAACACCATCATTATCTGTACTGTAATGTTTTGAGAAGGCTGCATTTCAGACTTTGACCTCAGACTCTTATTTCTTTGTTCTCAGCAATTTCAGATCTAAGCAATTTCTTGGAAGACTCTTTCCTCATTTTTATGTATTAAAGATAACCAAACAAAACTCAACTGTTTTAACCCAGATGCCAAGCTCTTAATTTTTGTGAATATTATGATTTTCTAGGAGGCCAAGTATGGGCTCTAGAGGAAATCATGGTATAATAAAACTGGTCTTATTTAGCATGTGATCAAGAGATGTGCTTGTTATCTGTTTTGGAAGAGAAAGTTTGGCTTTACCACAGTAGTCACGCAGACATTTGTGATGAAGTGTTTAAGATGGTTGGTTAAGAATCAACAAAACAGAAATGATGTCTGTCCATTCCAGACCCCAGGGGTTCATTGTCTTACCTGGCGTGATGGCAGGAGAGTCACTATCCTATTCACAAGGTCATGTTCAGGCTTTAATTCAATGCTGTGTCTTGGGGTCACAGATTAAGCCAACACAAACACAGGATGTGATATAATGGTAGACTTTCATAAACTTTGTCTTCATTGTAATGTTTCAAAATTCTCAAAAAAAGTAAGAACTAAGAATAACATAAATCCTTCACCAACTTTTACAAAGAATGAAGAGGAGGGAATTCTTCCTAAATCATTTTATAAGGCCAATATTTCCTTAACACCAAAATCAAAAACCTCATAAAAAAACCTAAAAACTACAGTTCAATATCCCCTATAAATATAGTCACAAAAATCCTCAATAAATGCTATTGAACTGAATCCAACATGTAAAGTGGATTATACAACATGATTAAGTGGGATTTTTCCCAGGAATGCAAGTTTGGTTTAACATACAAAACTAATCAATGTAATACACTAAAATAAGAGAATAAAAAACACAAAACACATGTCAACAGACACAGGAAAGCATTTGACAAAATCCAACACCTTTACATTACAAATACACTCAAACAAACTATGACTACAAGGAATCCTCAATTTGATTAACTCCAGCTATGAAAAGCCCACTTAGCATCGTACTTACTGACGTAAGTACGTAAGTAAAATACTGAAAGTTTCCCCTCTAAAATTAGCAATAAGACAAGGTATCAGCTCTCACTACTACTTACCAATATTTTGCTGGAAGTTCTAGTCAGGGAAATTAGTCAAGAACTAGAAATAAAGTCATCTAGATGGGAGAAAGGATAAAAACACTCTCTATTTATAAAGGACCAGGTCTGATACTGAAAATATTCTGAGGAATCAAAAAAAAAAAGCTATTAGAACAAATAAACAAGTTCAGTAAGGTTATAGGATACAAGAGCAATGTACAAAAATCATTTGTTTTCTATGCATTAACAATGAATAATTCAGAAATGAAATCAAGCAAACAATTATACCTATTACAGCTTTGGAAATAATAAAATATTTAGGAATAACTTTAACAAAGGAATTATAAAATGTATTATATTTATAATATGTCTAACATTAGATATTATAAAACACCAAGGGAAGAAATTTAAAAAGCCTTAAATAACTGGAGAGTCATGCCATGTAAATGGATTGGAAGAAAATATCATTTAGATGGACAAATTCCTCGGTTGATTTATAGATCTGATGAATTCCCTATTAAAATTTCAGATGGTCTTTTTGTCTTTTTTTAGAAATTAAGTGGATCTTTAGAAACATATAAGTGCCAGAGACACAGAATAAGCAAAACAATCTTGAATAAGAAGAATGATGTTGGAGAACCCATGCTTTCCAACTTTAGTGTGAAGTTATAGTAATCAAGACAGTGCAAGTTTATCATCAAATAAAAAGCATCAATGGGATAGAAATGAAAGTCTAGAAATACACCTTCACACCATTTGTGGTTGAATTATTTTTGGGAAAACTACCAAGACAATTCAATTGCAGGGGTGGTTGAGGATGGCGGGGAATAGCCTTTTCAACAAATTTTACTTGACTCAAGACCCAGAAATTAGCTCAAAATAAATCATAGACTAAAATGTAAGAACAACACTACAAAATTATTAAAAGAAAATAGTATTAAATTTTCATGACTTTAGAATAAGCAATGGTTTCTTAGATGTGATATCAAAAACACAAGTGACAAAGGAAACAGATAAGTTGGGCTTTATCAAAATTAAAAGATATAGTGTTTCAAAGAAGACTATTAAGAAAGTAAAACAATAACTCACAGAATGGGAAAATATTCGGAAATCATCTAGCAGATAAATTACTTGAATCCAGAATATATAAAGAACTCTTATAACTCAACAACACAATGAAAGACAGCTACTAAGAAAAAGGCAAACAACCTTAATAGGTGTTTCCCCAAAGAAGATATAAAATGGCCAATAAGCACAAGTGAAGAAATTATGCCTCATTAATCAGGAGAGAGACCCAAATCAAAGCCACAGTAAGATACTACTTCAAATGTCCAAGGATGGACATTTGAATAAGAAAGAGACATAATAAAATGTCTTGCAAAGGATGTGAAAAGATCAGGAACTTTATAGCTTACTGGTAGCATTGTAAAATGGCACAGCTCCTTTTAAAAAGTGTGTCAGTTCCAGAAAATTTTAGTCATACAGTTATCACCTGACCTAGCAAATCACTCTTAGATACACTCAGAAGAGCTAAAAATACGTACACAGATGTTCATAGCAGCGTCATGCATAATAGGCAAAAGTGAAAGTAACCCTAATATCTGTCAATCGATAAATGGATCTACAAAACGTGGCATGTGCATGTATGAATATTATTCAGCTGTAAAAAGGATACATGCTCCAACATGGATGAATCTTGAACATATTATGCTAAGTGCAAGTAACCAGACACAAAGGGAACATATTACACGATTCCATTTATATAAAATGTCCAAAATAGGCAAATCCATAGAGGCAGAAAATAGATTCATGGTTGCCAGGAGCTGGGGGGAGCAGGGAATGGGGAGTGACTGCTAATGAGTTTGGGACTTCTTTCTAAGGAATGAAATGTTCTAAAATTAGATAGTGGTGATGGTTGCACAATTCTGTGAATATACTAAAAACACTGAATTGTACAATTTAAAAGAGTGAGTTTTACGGCATGTGAATTATATCTCAATAATGCAGTTTAAGAAAAAACATATGCCAGAAAGAGACCATAGGGGATGTGGAAAAATGGAAACAGCTGACTAGTTAGAAGTGGTTCGATGGAAGGTGATTTTATACTTCTCCTGTTATTGTTGTTTAAATGTTACTTGCATAATAAAATGTGAAAGGGTGAGAGGAAGGGACAGCACAGTAGAGAAGACAAGCACTAGCACTGCAGTCCAGGGCCTGAGGTATTATCCCTCACTCTGCTAGTTTCTGACTGTGCTCTTTTTTTTTTTAAAGATTTATTTATTTCTGCATACAAGCGCCGGGGTACAGGCCAGAGGTGGGGGGGTGGTGAGAGAATCCACCAGACAGAGCAGGATGTAGAACAGGCAGATTGACAGAAACACACTGCTGAGGGGAGCAGCGGGTGAGGCAGGAGAGGTCTGCTGCGTCATGTGGGTCCCCACCCTGGCCGGTGGCAGGGATCGAACTCGTGCTGCAGTGGCTGTGGTTTGCTTCATTAGTGTGTTGCTTTAACTCACTGCGCCACCAGGGCGGGCCCTGACTGTGTGCTCTTGAGTAGGTGCTTTCACCAATTTGGGTCTTGCTTTCCCTCTCTTAGGGGTTGGAATAAAATCAGCCTCCTAGGGAGATGCTGGCGGTATGATGTGAAGCCATCCATACCCAGAGAAGGTATGTAGCAAGTGCCCAGAGTGTTCGTTTCTCTCATCTTCATTTACTTATTTAGACAATTATGGAGCACCTGTGTCATACTGATAATAAAGATGAATTTAGGTTAGACCTTGTTCTTAAGTATCTTAGAGGTTAGAGAAGAAGACAGACACAGAGTTAAGTCAAACAAATTCACTGGGAAGGATCATAGTCAAGATAGCCACAAATGGATTGTGGGTAAAAAAAGTGTAGACCAAATATATTTGGGAACTTGTATTGGGAGTTGCTGGTGAAGGGGTCAGACCAACAGATGAAAGCTCACAGAAGAAAGATAGAACTTATAAGCACAAATCACACATCTGATCTATAGCATGCTCTCCTGTATTATCACATGCAATCCTCAGAGATTTCCAGCCAGGAGAGTATTATCACCCGCCCTTGTACGTGAGAAGCCTAAGTCTCAGACGGATCAAGGGACTGTTGTTTTCAGCAGGATCCCTTCCAGTTTGCTATAGCTACCTCCTCTGAGGAGTCTTCGTCATATACCCCTAGGAAAGAAGAGTGGGGTGGGGGGCCTGTGAAGAATCAGAAAGTGAAGGATTCTCTCCAAGTCAGGGTTGACAGGAGATACTGAGTGTGTAGCCTTTCCCCTTGGGGTCCAGTGAAAGCATGCAGATGGTAACTCCAGAGCCCATTTAGCTCCGAGTCATCCAACAGAGATTGAAAGTGTGCCTTGAGGAAATATACATGTCCCTTAGGTCAACAATGCCCAATCAATATTCTCCACTGATCTCACTAAGTAACGAGTTGGAGTGAGGAAGAGAGACATGGTGGCACTGACAGAGCACCCACCACTGGGCACAGGACATCATGCAAGGTGCTTCCCCAACAGTTGTCCCCTGAAGCATTGTGGTGGTCATCTGGCCACTTCCTACATTGGAATTGAGGTTAACACTGAGGAAGAGAGTTCATGTGCCACGTCCAAGTTCACACAGGAAATCCATTATCAGAGCTGAAGAGTGAGGAGTCTAGTCAGCTTCTTTCCACTCACCATGAGGACTCTAGGACAGAGGGCAGAATCAACAAAACATAAAAGCTCAGAAGACTGACAGCATCATGGCTTCAGGAGGGACCCATGTCGTCCATTCACACAATATCAGAAGAAATAGCAGTCCAGGTTTCAAGGGTGAAGGAGGGGGGAGGGGGCACTGGTTTTATTTTTGTATCCCAAAGGCTTAGCATCATATCTTCATTTTTTTAAAGATTTATTTTATTTATTTACATATACAAGAACTGGGATGAAGGCCAGAGGTGCAGGGGGTGAGAGAAGTCACCAGAGATAGAGTGGAGAGCAGAATAGACAGATACACTTGTCGGGAGCCATAAGAATAAAGTCCGGTCTCACTTCCTGGTCAGCCTTATCTCCTGGTTAAGCAAGGGCACCAAAAAAGGAGCGCGCCAGAATTATAGCCCTCCCACTCTAGCATCCAGAACCATAGCCCTCCCCACTCTAGAACCTCCAACCAGCAAAGGACAAGTACCTAACACCCAGCCAATCATCCAGAAATAGCCCTTCCTCCTGCTCCTCCCCGTAGCCCCCTGAGCACTCATATACCGCTGTTCAAGAATAAAATATCATACGCTTGATCAGAATCCTGTCTTGCCTCTCTTCTTTGCGTTCCTTGTTTGTTCCATTCTCTTAGCATTCCTGCGCGCCCTCGTTGTTGCCCCGCAGGCTGAGGCATAAACTGAAACGCACTGCTGAGGGGAGCAGCGGGCAAGACAGGAGAGGTCTGCTGCGCCCTGTGGGTCAGCTCCCTGGCTGGGGATCGAACTCTTGTCTCAGTAGCTGGTGATAGCTTGATAGGGCTGAAACTTTAACCCTTAGTTTTGATGGAAACAGCCCTCAGCAAAAACAAAAGCTCCTCCTTTAGCACTGTGTCTCCCTTGAAGGGAAAGGATGACAGGTCAGAATACAGGGGTTCAGCAAAGAGACCCAGGCGAGTCCCCCAGGGGTGCTGCCAGGCTTTCAGCAGTTAACCAGTTGGACAGACCCGAATCTCATTTATCAAAAGCCATAACATGTCCACTAGTTGGCTTCTGGTTCAGTCCTATCCTGTTGACCTGATGGCAAGTTTGTTACACCAAAATCTCCTCACCACTGGAGCATCTCCGGCATTAAATGAAATGGAGAACTGGTAGGTCCCAGGGCCAGGATGCCACAGAGAAGGAGGAAAGGTCTCTGGCCCACCCAATGAGGTGAGGTGGCCTCAGGCAGTAGCCAATGATCTGTGAGTTTAATGACTGAATTTTGGAGAGTTCTCGGACTTGGTAAGGGGAATGTAGCATCATCAAGAGATCACATCAACAAATATCTTTAAGGTCTGGAAGGAAAAACACACTGTTCTTCAAAGCAAACAGACCTAAAATAAAGGCTGACCCCCATCTCTTGCAAGATGTCTCATTTTCAGAAAGTGTCTTAACCTCTGACAGGAGATGATGGTTGAAAAAAGAATAGAAGAGACAACAGAAGAGTGGTGTGTGTGTTTGTGTGTGTGAAGAAGGAGAGGAAGGAGAGGAAGAAGAGAAAATGGACCATGGGGAAATCTGCTTTTTGTTGGGTAAAAGAAAAACAAATCAGAGCCCATGTGGAATGTGGTCAGAGAGGTTAACACAGAAAGATCCAAGAAAATCACATTTTCCACTAGACACGTCAGGGAAACTGCTTAAGATTTGCCAACCGTTCCATCCTGAACAATCATACCACCGTAGACATTACAACATCAATGACTGTCCCCTACAAATGTCAAGACCAAAGGTTTAAAATGGGTTCCTTTTCCTGAGACAATTCTAACTGATTGATAATATTTAACATGAGCAGGGTCTTTGAAAAAAAAAAATCCTGAAACCTCACCTGCGTACAGTGGGAAAGAGAGTTGTTTCAACTAGTGATGTCTGCAGAGGGATGAGGGGAAGAAGGACAGCTTGCAAGCCATGTCCAGGGAATGCTGCACAGATGACTCCCCCGAGATTGAGGCACTGAGTCCTCCAGCTGCGGTGATGTTACTATTGGCTGTTGACAGCTCTCAGTTGCATCCCTCTCCAGGAATGCTGCCTAATACAGGGCTGGTTGCAAAGAGCAGTAAGGCCAATGCCCATTGACTCAACACAGGGTGGGAAGGACATTCAGCTCCCACACCCACTATGGGTCAGTTGGTGCCTCCATTGTGAGTGCATTGCAGTTCAATGCTTTCCTTGATCCCATCTTATTTCCCTTGCTACCTTACACATGTTCATCCAGAGGGCAAGCCCAATAAACTTTCGGCACACAAATCTCTGTCCTAGAGTCTGGTCTCCAAAACCTAACCTGAAATATCATGTATTTGTCATTCCCACACAAGCAATATCTCTCCATGCCTAGCCAGCTAATAGCTTGTCACCTGTGTTTACTTACTCCTGGACAAAGACTCTACATTAGCCAACAAAAACAATGTGCAATCCATCAGCTTTTCCTTTCTTCCTTGTTTTCAAGGAAACCAAATTCTTTCACTTTTTCTTCTCTTGCCTATGTTAAAGGTAAGATTCTTCTTTAGGCTGGGAGACTCCTAAATTGAAAACTGAGGTCTCTATTTCTTTCAATTTCAGTCACTCCTCCAAGCTTCTAACCTTAGAAGAAACAGCATTTGTTACTGACTCACTTTTTGGAACTGTTATAAATTGTGGGGGGCACCAGGAGAAAGGAAGATATTTGCTAATGATTCTAATTGGTATGATGCTTTCGATACAAATGTGTGTATTATTCTATAGACAAAGACAGCCTTTAAAATGATGATTATTCCTTTTGAACAAAAGGTACAGGGGTTGAAGGATTTCACAACCAATTGCAAAACCTAGACTAGCTCTGTGTTTCTTGACTCCTAATTACAGAGATACAGGTCACACATAGAAACTAACCTCTGCTGCTCTTTCTGGGTCAGAATATAGCTTCTAGAAAACACTGAAATTAGCTCAGGGGGCTCCTCCTACAAGCCCTTTTTACTTTTGCAAATCCTGGCAAGTGAATAGTGTTCAGATCCCAGATTAAGTGCAGACGAGTCTGGTAGAATCTGGGCTATGATCTAACAGTCCACTGCCAGGCTCCCAACTACTGCTCTGATGAGGAACCTTCTAGATATCCTGTTTATCATCACCGGTATCCCTTTTGACAGGGAGCTCACTACCTCACAAGGCTGTTCATTCTTTTGTCCCCTCATCTATACAATTTAAAAGGAGGGCTGTGACAGTTACTAAGATCATGAATATAGAGTACATAGTGCAGTAGTCAGCACATGGCAATACTCCATGAATGGATTTTCTATTTTTGTTAGAAAAAACAAGAGGAAAAGAGTTAGCCTGTAGGTAGGAAGAGCATCTTCCGCTTGGGCCATGTTACTGAGGAATCAGTCCTTAGACAGCCCCAGGACAGAGCTGAAGAGTCACTGAGGCTGGGCATGTGGGCTCTGAAGCCTGTCTGCTTGGATTGGACTTTGGGGTCTGTCATTCGACAGTGAGCCCTTCGAAAAGTCATGCTACATCTTTGTGCTTCAATTTCCTCATCTGCTAGATGAGAACAATGTCACCTACCTCAGGGGATGTCATGTAAATGTTTAAAATTCTGTCAAGCATATGGTCAATGTTAGTTGTCATTTTTGTCATCGTTCCCATTTTATAGACAAGGAAACTGAAGCCAGAAGACAGTCGTTTCCCTATGGTCAAACTGCTAACGAAGAACAGAGCCTGGATATAAATCCTGGTGTGGCTGAGTCCCAAGTGCCTGCTCCTTCCTTTATATAACACGTTATTCTGCTGTGCCTTTTGCCTTTATTTTTCAGAAAAGGGGAAAGAAAAGAACAAATGCTCATAGGAATTCTGCCAGGAAAGCTGGCACATCAGCTCATTTGAGACAACAGTTTGTTTGTACAAACACAGTGAGTGAATCTGGAAGGCATGTCCATAGGCCCGCAATAAAGCTTGCTACCTGCTTGCTAATGAGACACACCCAGGGCTGAGACAGGAAAGACCAACTCCTGCAACTACACTGGGGTTTTGGTTTTGATGGTGGTAGGAAGGAGAAATCACCAACCTCCCACAGCCATGTGGGCTGATAACATATGGGTATTCTGCCACCCTAGAATGCATGAGGAGGCTGGCAAGCCCTTCTCCAAGACAGAAGGACCAGAGCTCTCTGCTCAGCAGTCACTGGTGTGATGTGCCTGTGTTGGGGTGCAGCTGGTACAGGGCAGTGTCCTCAGGCTCTGCACAAAGGAAGGCTAGCAAGCAAGAGTGAAATTCAAAATACTTAACAATGGTTATGATACAGACGCCAACCAATCAGAACAGACACAATGAACAATGAGAACAGATGTTGGCTGTAAACAAACAGTACCACTGTGGGATGATGTCCAAGCCTAACACAGTCCTGGCAACAAGGGGGCCCAATGTGCAGACAAGAAGAAGGTCCCCAAGGCAGGAGCAGAGGAAATCTCTGAACACCATCTAACTATCCCTAAGGGGTCTCCCAAAAAGTTTCCACTAAACTTCCAGGACTCCGAGAATCAGGTTTAGAAACCATAGCCACAGAGGAAAGAGTTAGTGCCTTCGAGGGCCAGCTTCTTTTTTTTTTTTTAAAGATTTATTTATTTATGCATACAAGCACTGGGGTACAGGCCAGAGGTGTGGGGGGGGGTAAGAGGATTCACCACAGAGAGCGGGGAGCAGAACAGGCAGATCAACAGAGAAGTACACTGCTGAGGGGAGCAGCGGGCACAGCAGGAGAGGTCTGCTGCGCCATGTGGGTCCCCTCCCTGGCCGGCAGCAGGGATCGAACTTGTGCTGCAGTGGCTGCGGTTTGCTTCATAGTGCGTTGCTTAACCTACTGAGCCACCAGCGAGGCCCCGGGCCAGCTTCTAAGTCTAGTATGGCCTCTCCCTTTGGAGTGCAAAGGGCCAACCTTTAGAAGAACAAAGCCCTGACTCCACCCAAAGTTTTGTTCATGAAGGTGCTAACAGAAAAGCCATCCTGTTGTCATTCTGTTTACTTTATTCCCTTGGCCAAAGGGTGTCCATTCAGGGAGCTCCAAAGCAATTGTTTCTATACGAGCATCAATCTATCTATCTAGCATCTATCTATCTATCTATCTATCCATCTATCCATCCATCTAAGATTTATGCATACATGAGATGGGGTACAGGCCAGAGGCATGGGGGTGTAGAGGATCCACCAGAGACAGAATGGAGCTGAACAGGCAGATCTTCTGAAACACACTGCTGAGGGGAGCATCAGGTGATGCAGGAGAGGTCTGCTGTGCCATGTGCGTCCCCTCCCTGGCTGGGGATTGAACTTGCACTGCAGTGGCTGTAGAAGCCCCACAGTACAGTGCTCAACTCCATGTGACATCAGGGAGGCCCTATATGAGCATTTAGATGACAACATCTGTACATTTCACTGGAACCCCTGGACTCAGAACATAATCGGAAACTTATGTAACCATATAACCATAACTCATGAAAGTGAGCCCTGTCTCTGTCTCAAGTCTGAATCCTAGAACTTAGAGAGGCAGCCCCCACAGCCTCTCCAAGCTCCTCTTTTTCCAGTTCATATCCATCTCTCTGATCCTTAAATTCCCCTAACACAACCTGTCCCTACTACCCTTTGAACGGAGTCATAAGAGGTCAATTATCTTGTGGCAATGAAGCTAAAGAACCATTTCTTTGACTTGCATAAGATGAAGTTCCACATAGGTCCACAATGTCTTGTGGGAAGGTCCTAGAAGGGAAGGCCCTCTCTTGAAAACAATGCACCAAGAACTTTCCTCCCACTTATTCACCCATGAGTCTGTGTTCACATACTTGGCCAGCCTTAAGACGTTCTCCCAGAAAATGCCACTGAAATACTTGGCTGCTCTTTCCACAGAGCTCAAAAGACTGTGCTCCCAATGATGGCTTGACCTCTACTTGTATCTTATAAATTGACTCTACTTTCCAAGAAGGACACCCTTTTCTTGTTCATTGTATTAGTGGTTTTTTTTATACTACCTTTCACTCACAACTGTGGCCCCAGCCTTCACCAGCTCCATCCCTTCTGGATAGGAACCTCCCACAGTCCTGACTTAGCAGGCTCTGGATATGAGTGACAGTGTCATGGGTTTCCCTGCTAGAGCCAAGGGCACCCCCAAGACTTGACTGCACTGGGGCACCTCAGGGAGGCAGGACATTGCAGCTAAGCACCAATCCTTGTGCCCATCAATCAGGGTTCCATCCAAGATCTGCCATTGACCAGCTATGTAATCATGGCCCATTATTCAATATTCTTCAAGCCTCTACTTCTTTATTTTACAATGTTTAAATCAAAGTATCTACCATATGGGATTGTTTCAAGAATTAAACAAATGAATTTACAAAGCACTTCACATTTTGCCTAGCTCATAGTCACTGGTCGATAGTGTTAGCCGTTATTAATGTTACTCATCTTTCACATATGTACTGAGCAGCTATAAACCCTGTATCCTGCTAGGGATATGGTTTCTTCCTTCTAGAACCTCACAGTTCAGTGGAAAGAACTATAGAAAAACCAACTAATAACATGCAATCTGGAAATGCTTTATTAATGACTACTCCTAAATGAATCACCACTAATAGGTGACAACCTTTTCTACTAGCCATAGTGGGCCACATGCTTTATATAAGCTAAGAGCATAAGCTTTCTAGTCCTGACAAATCCCAGCATTTTCAGTGAATACTCTATTCTGTATTCACTTATGTGAAATTTTGCTAGTTTATCTGGAAAATGGATATAAAACTTAGAAAGATATACCTAAGATGTTACCCTAGACCTTGGACATAGTAGGTGCTTAATAAATGTCTGTTGGTCAAAGGGGCTGAGTAAGCTTTAGAGCAGTCACTGAAGGTGTCTGGAGAACTGAGGCTGGATGGCATTGCCCCTAGTCCTGGAGCGTCTGTCTGGGGCGATCTCAAGTTGAGGTAGCACGTCTTCCTGGGCTGTGTGGCAGGACAACAATCAGTGACTGATCTGGTTTGGAGCCATTTCTGAGCCCATGACCCAAGCCCCAGGGGTCAGAGAATGCCACTCTAATGGAGTATCTGGCAACAGTCAGGTAGAATGTTCCAAATAGGGCAGGCCCTCCAGGACCAAGAGGCTGAGAAATCGAGTAGTCTGGTACAATGAGAGTCCAAACCAGAATTGAGAAGCATGCCTGTTGTATTATATAAAGCACAAGTAGCCCACCAGGGGTGATTTGCTTCCTGGTGTCCACAGCTTCTATATAGATCACAGCACTGGCTGTGCCCCTCCTGCTCTCATCCCTGCCCTGTTCCAGGTACCCCTGTGCTGGGTACAGGAAAGAGGGCTGAACAGGATGATGCAGTCAGAACACCATACCTTACTACTTCTGAGAAGGAGTTGTTGAAATCAGAAAATTCCAGGCCCAGAACTGAGCCAGTACACAGAGAATGAAACTGCATGAACCCAGGCCTATTTACACGAATGAACATTCTTGCAGTGCAGCCTGATAAGGCTGTGACTAAGCCAGCCCAGCTTCCTGTCACAGAGCACCTTGCTCTGGAGTCGGGAAAGATAATCGCTCTGGGAACCGCTTCCTTAGGAGAGCTGAAGAATGCTTTCAGTCTCGACTGAAGCCTACCTTTCAACAGAACTTCTCCTCCTCCCGAGCAGATGAGGGGAAACCCAATCCAAGCAGGAAAGGGTTCACACACTAGACCTGCTGGGTGTCCGTGGCTGTAAGTGACCCGCAGGGAAAGCAAGGAGCCCCAGTTCACTCAGCTCAGAGCACCACCTACACAAAGACCCCAAAGTTCCCTGCCAAAACAGCATGACACGGGATGCTCAGTTCGCAGGTGCACCTGTCAGCCTAGACACCAGCCCTCTCTGTGCTGAGGTACAAGAGGACAGATCAGACGAGCACTGGGTGGGGATGGGGGCTGTGGAGGACAGGAAGGGGGAGAAAGAGTTTTGTTGAGATCAAGACAAATAGCAGGAGTTTTTATCTGACCCCAAAGAAGAGGACAAGGGAGTGCTGTGTGATCCAAGCCAGGATGAAAGAATGGCTGGCCTCCCCTTGTAATCAAAGAGTTTAATGATGCTTATTAAAAGCCCATTTCTGGGTCCTGTTGAAAAATTACACCCGTAAGTGTTTTCTTTTTCTCATAAGAATTGCCTCCTAGAGATTAAACACAGACACACACACACACACACACACATTCACTGAGAAACCCCATCCCCGACATTCACAGTCACATCCCCCTATAAATACCACCTCCTACGTGCACACACATTCATGCCCACAAACCGAACACATCCCGTGCATCTCTTACAGAAAGAGACATCTTCATCAAGGATGGCCAGTGTCACAGCACACACACCCTGCAAAGCAGCAACAACAGGCCTAGTCCCCGAGGTTATTCATGCACCCTTTGAAATCCCAGACTTTGAAGAAGGCCAGGAGCCTCATGCTCAAGCAGTTGTACTGCCCACAAACAAACAGCATAGCCTCTAATCCACATCACGCTCCATGTCTTGCCTGAGGCCAGGCAACTCTGCAAAAGCAGAAGCTACAGGATCATAATGCTTCTGGGGAAAGCAATAGCTTCAGTAGGGTCAGTGCAGAATGGCCAGTCCCCACCCATTTCTTGCAGATAGGCTGAATCCCAGAATTCCAGCCACCTGTGTGTGTGTGGGGGGGGGGGGGGGTGGCGGGAGGGGAGGGCCTGGCCATNTTCTTGCAGATAGGCTGAATCCCAGAATTCCAGCCACCTGTGTGTGTGTGGGGGGGGGGGGGGGTGGCGAGAGGGGAGGGCCTGGCCATGTTTTCTTCTGGTTAACAGCTTACCCAGAAGAGCCCAAGTCTGCCTTCACTGTCTGGCAGAGAAGGCACTGCTTTCTGGAAGAATCAGCTAAAACAGGAAAGTATTCCTTGCATCAAAGTCTCCTCTATCAACATGCCCGCCATCCTGACTCTGAGCTCCCAAACACCTTACTCACTGCTAAGAGGAGGGGCATTACCCTCTCCGCCCCACCCCCACCTCACCCCATTTAGATACAAAAATCATCAGGTCCAACAGTTAGCTGTTAGCAGAAACCAATGCTTTGTTGTTAGTGAATCTGGACTTCAAGGTCAACTCCAACCCCTTACTGTGTGACCTTGGCCAATCAGAGTTTTCTCCTCTGCAAAATGGTGATAACAATTCTTTCCATCTTATGGAATTTGTGGGAAGATCACAAATACCCTACAGACTGTAAACTCCAAAGCAGATGTTAGAAATTCTCATGATGAGACTGTAATGAGGAAACGGAGTAGCTCATAAATTGGACTATGAGTGCCTCAAGGGCAAAGCTTGTGTTAGATATATCTTTTTATCCTCTATGCCTGGCACAAACTGGCACCAAAAATTGGGGAAAAGCAGTGTGAAAGAAGGAGTGACCAATGAGCAAAGTGGCTTATTCAAGGTCACAGAGCTGGTCACTTGGAATTTGAACCCAGATCCCCTGACCTCGTCATTCAGGGCTCGCTGTTACAGATGCACCAAACAGTTGGGCCTACTGAAGGTCAGTGCCTGTCACATTAGCCACAGTGTGGGTCAAATTTAATGAGCCCTGCCATTCCCGGGAAAGAGCCAACCTTGGCCAAACCATGACTGAGAGGCCTTCATGAACCCACCAGCTGAGCATTCCAACACAACAGTGGGAACAAACAGAAACCATGAGTGCAAATACCCAAATACCTCTAACAAACTCATCTCTCTGAATTGCACAAATCAGAAACATCACAATGTTGGAAAGACTGCAGAGGTGGGTCATGGAGACTGGACACTGCAGCTTTCTTCCAGCATTTGCTTACCTACTGGCCAAGGGTCCAGGAGATCACTAGCCTTCTCTGATTCTCAGTTTTTCCATCTGCAAAACAAACACATGACCACATTTAATCTTTTGAGACCACTAGACTAATACGCATCATAGGTGCATACCTAAGATTGGTTACCGACTGCTTATAACCCGGGAAATCACTAATGTCAAGGCTGGAAGGGAATTATTTCAAAAATGAAGTATGAAAATCAAATATGAAGTGGGATAATTGATTGCTATGTGTCAAGCAAGGCCCCTGTGGTGCCTAGTACTCAATACAGAAAATTCAGTTTTGCAGCCCTCAGTCATCTATTTTATTTTTCATAGATGCAAAAAGATTTTAAAATGTGAAAGACCGTTAAAATACTAGGAGAAAGGGCAATGTGAAAGTTCCCTTTTGCAATATACTCACACATTTTGAGGTATTTTCCCAAATGTTTCCTTCTACACATGGTTTACCATTTTACAGAACAAGAGCTATAGAGAACACTATGTTCTCTACCAGAAAATACCAAGCCCGTCGTCATCCCCCGCCCCTTCCTTGCCTCCAGCATGGCGTCTTGACCACTTCCCGAATCACTAACTTATCTCATTCCCATGACTTTTGCCTTTGGTCAGGTCTTTGACCAGCACTGTGCGTCCCTGGACCTGGCAGAGTGAAGAGCATGTGATTTCAGGAGCCCTGGGCTGGTCTTTCCCCCAGTCTGGATTAGTTACCTCAGCTGGAAAATAAGGCAGAGCCTGACTAGCTGATCTCAGGGGTCACATTTAACTTAAAAAGGGAAAGCTAAGGAAGAGAGAGGGAAACTCACAAATTTGAGTTCTTACTATGTGACAGCTGTTGAGTGAATAGCATCTACAGATATGACTTTTGATTCTCTTTACTACCTCGGGAGATCTCACAGGTGGGTAAAATGCAACTCACTGGGGTGAGCCATCTACCCAGTCCCACAGTGGTGATTTCGGTTCCACTTGTACAATGTTTGCCATGTTAGCGTCTCATGTCTGCTACCATTTATTCATTTTTCCAAATCAATTCACATTTTTTTACTTTATTCTTGATAAATATTTCTAGAAGTTTCTGTGGCTCTTCCTTTCTGCCCCTTCTTCTATAGCCCAAATGAAAGGCAGCCATTCTTTTATTTTAATAAATGCTTCTTTTTTAAAAAATGTATTTATCTGTGCATACAAGAGCTGGGGTACAGGCCAGAGGTGTGGAGGGTAAGAGGAGTCACCAGAGACAGAGTGGGGAGCAGCACAAGCAGATGGACTGAAATACTCTGCTGAGGGGAGCATTGGGCTAGACAGGAGAGGTCTGCTATGCCGTCTGGGTCCGCTCCCTGGCCGGGGATCGAACTCACACTGCAGTGTCTGCGGATGCTTCATAGTGCAGTGCTTAACCCCTTGCGCCACCAAGGAGGCCCCGAAAAGGCAACCTTTCAACTCAGATTCTGTAACTGCAAAATGGTTGCTAACAATTAAAAAGAATTTTCAATCATGATCACGCTATGTAAAAATATCTATGCAGTAATACATTTGAGGTACTGGTGATATTTTTTTCTAATATTCACTATACTCAATGACTTTTGAAATGTACAATGTTCATACATGTAAGACCCCTTGTAGCAGTGCCCTGTTCTATCTTGGTCCAAGCCACCTGAGACCTTGAACCTAAGTCTGTCATATTTCAAAGTAGAAACAGCAAAACTCCTAACACTTACTGTATGTCAAGAAAATTGCCCAAGGGCCATGCAGCTAGTAAATGTATGACCCAGCTCACTCTTTTACTGCTTCTAACCCTGTCCATTCACAGGAATGTATTCCGTTTCCTCTCTGCCTCTTCTTGGACCCCAAATGTATAATTCCATGGCCTCTGGCTACCAATTAAGTTCTGTTTCCAAATCAAGGCAGGGTCATCCTGTTCTGTTAGGTCATTGGCTTTTCCATAAGTGAATAGATCATATCAATGCATATTTAAGTCTCCAAAAGGGCACTTTGGTAAGAAGCTGCATAATTTCTAAAACCAAGTTTAGCAAATGTGAAATGAAAGTGATTCTTATTCAAAGATCCAAGATAGTAACCTAGGAACTAAAAAGGACTGATAACATAATACCCAAGAATCCCACTGGCAAATGAGTACAAAATCCCCACCAGGTCAGGGCAAGTGGGAGAAAGTGACAAAGTGACAGCATTGGACACTGATCGAAGCTGTTGTTGAATGTCTTTCTAGAGCTCTAAGTTTCCATTTCCTTTCATCTGGTTTAAAATTAATTGCCATGAATTTTTCATGACTAGAGAGCAAACAGAAAGAAAGTCCTGCAGAACGATTTCAGGCTTGCTTTCTGCAGAGTTCCCCTTTTCTCATGAATATGGCTCTGAAGCAGTGTATAATCGAGGAAAGAAATAACCCTGATGGCTCCTTCTCCATCCAAAGACACTTCTTCCATGAAGTCCTCTTCCCACCTATCCATATCAGAATAGGTCAAAACTTCCCTTGGGTTCCCTTTCAGTAATATAGTCGCTCTTATATTACAGCTTTTGTCTTCCTTCTTTGAAAGTATTATTTTTCTATTTACCCAAACACATTAAACACAGGAAAACTCACCTACCAAAAGCAATATGATTCACATAGATTTCCTTCTAAACTTTTTTGCATAAATATCATCCCCATCCCCAAACACAGACATACGTAAATGTCCAGGTACTTTACAAAATGGGACCTTACTACATACATTCATTTTAATTCATTTTCAAATGGTCACTCAAATGCATAATTAACCCCCTACTGGTAGACGTGTGAAATTATTTCCCAATTTTTCCTAGTGAAAATATATGTGTACACTAATATTTTTTACATATGTCTTTATGAGTTTGTTTGATTATATACTTAGACGATACTCCTAAATATTTAAGAAATCATAACTGTCCCTCAAAAAAACCGTCTCCTTTTCAATTCCCACTAGCAGTATCTAGAAATGTCAGTTTTTCATGCTGTCATCAATACTAGGCAATAGCATTTTTTAAATCTTTGTCAGTGTGATAAGTAAGTGGAGCCTATTTATTTTAGTCTGCATCTTTCGAGTGTCAGTCGAATAATATCTTTTTCAAAATTTCTCGGCCATTTGCACTTCTTTTAAGAATTACAAGTTTAGGGCCTCCCTGGTGGCGCAGTGGGTTGGGCAACGCACTATGAAACAAACCGCAGCCACTGTAGCATGAGTTCGATCCCTGCCGCTGGCCAGGGCGGGGACCCACATGGTGCAGCAGACCTCTCCTGCTGTGCCCGCTGCTCCCCTCAGCAGTGTACTTCCGTTGATCTGCCTGTTCTGCTCCCTGCTCTCTGTGGTGAATCCTCTCACCCCCCCACACCTCTGGCCTGTACCCCAGTGCTTGTATGTATAAATAAATAAATCTTTAAAAAAAAAAAGAATTACAAGTTTATTCTCCTTTCCCTATTCCTTGGTCAGGTGTTAGTCTTTCTCATTTGGATGAGAGATTGACATTTGTCTTTTGCCTTGATTATTGTTTTTAGCTTTCTTTCAGCATTTTCAATCACAGTAAATGTCACTACATCTACTTGTTGCCCCATCAAAAACCTGGAAACTTGCCTTAGCACCTCCTTGCTTGTCCCTACCCATAGCCAAACTGTCACCAAGCTCTATTCATCCTACTTCCTAAGCAGACCTCAATTCAGCTCATTTTGCACCCTTTCCAATATCACATCCTTGCCAAGCCACCCATCATCTTCCACTTGAATTCCGTGGAAACCTCCTAACTGGTCTCTCCACATCCTCTACTCCAATTTGCTCACCATCTAGAAGCTAGAGGGATTCTTAAAAATACCTATTGGATCACCTCCCTCGCCTAAAACCTTTTGACAGTTTCTTTTTTTTGTAACACTTTTGACAGTTTCTTACTTCACTGAAGATCAAATCCAAAGTCTAGAATGTACCCTTGTTTATGCCCTAAAATATTACTTTTGGAGGGATTTTTCTGCTCTGGTTGATCTCATCTATCTCCAACCGCCATACCCCATCCCCTCCCTGCTCCCCATGCCATCTCTGCACTTAACCACACTAGATTTTCCTTTCAGGTCCTCAAATAGGTCATACTTCTTCCCAATTCAAAGTCCTGGACATGTTGTTCTCTCTCTATGATAAGTTGATTGCTTTCCTCCTTTCTGGCTAATTCAAACTCATCTTGCTGATGAAAAAACATCTCCTCAAGAACTGCTGTATCACCAAACTGACTGAGCTTCTCCAGCCATTTACAGGGTTTTCCTTTCTGGCACATCTCATAAATGTAGCTAGGTACTATTTCACAAGGCTTATTTAATGAGCACCCCATTGCAAGCTCCATTAGTGCAGAGATGGGGGCTATCCTTCCAGTATTGTCTACTCAGAACACAGCATGGTATCTAGCACATAATAGGCACTCAACGAATACTCACTGAATTAATTTATTTCTTAAATTAAAAAAAAAACTTGTTTAATCTAAGAACCAAGCAATAGACTTTAGGTCTTAGGAATAAAGTACTGTGTTCTTCAAATAAAAAGCAGATGAGGTAAAAACCAAGCCTGTTTTCAAGGGCATACTCTCTGGTTTAATTAAACCTAAGCATGAATAATCATACCTCTTTCCGTGTAAAAATCTCAAAACCATGGCTTTGGAAACCACCAGATCATTAGAGTGGAAGCATCTGGAAGGTGAGGTTTATGTCTTGTACTTGTCTTAACTTCGTCTTCTCCTGACCCTTTGTTTTGCCCCTAATCAATGAATGTCTCTTAAATGGACTTAATTTCAAGTCAAGTTATAGAGCAATTATATCAAAATCACTGCTTTCTCTATTGTCTGACGCTCTAAAATAAATTTACATTATTTAGTATTATTGACTTAATGACTTTTCCCTCTACAGATCAATGCTTACATTTATTTCCTCTTAAGACATTTTTCTGAATTAAAAAAAAAAATTAAAAAAGCAAATTACAGGTCAAAGTATCAACTCCATGCAGCTACAGCTCTGTCCTGCTCCCTGAATCTACTAGTCCTTAGCTCAGCATTCCATATATGGAATTAGTGAATGGAATTACACATAGTACAGTATAAGTTAGTGAAATTTCTCCCTTTCCGTTTCCCCTCAGGATGGAAGCTGAAATGCAGGCCAGAGTGTGGAACCACCATTTTCTTGGCTTAATTTGGACTCTCCTTACTCTAATATGGAATACTGCCTTGGACACAATGATCAGTTGCCTGTAAGATGTCAATGAACCCACTCTGGTCAACTCTGGCCTCTGTCAGAACATGGAAAGGGTCAGGAGACTGGAGATTTGCTGGGGACTTTATGGAGAGCTCAGGCACTCATTCATGCTATGGGAGAAGAATAAAAGCTTCTCTCCTATCCTTGAAGAAACTGGGTTTCCATTGGAAAGACAAGACCAAGATGTCACGAAGAGGCTTGCTTCTGCCTATTGAAGTCTCATCCCTGGTCACGTCTCTATTTCCTCTTCAAGTTTCCTTCTCCTGGAACATTCCTCTAATCGGAATGTCTTTCTTTACATAAAGAAGTGATAGGGATACTTAGGGGGGCTTGATAAGTCTGTTGAATGTTGCTAGAAAGCATTGGCTCTGGAACTAAAGAGTCTGGCTTTGTCCCTTGGTTCTGTTATGTCCTAACTGGATGACCTTGAGTAGCTTAGATAACCTCCCTAAGCCTTTGCATTTTCATCTAAAATGTGGGTGCCTGTATCTTGGGTTGCTGCAGTGCTATGTGCCTAAAAGAGGTTGGCGAATATTATTTTATTGCTACTATTACAATTTTAGTTAATGTCATACTCACTATATGCAGGTTATTGTCCTTTACAGATCTCAACTCATCCAACTCTCACAAATTATTCTTTGAGGTAGGGACTATTATTTTCCTCATTTCATAGATGGAAACTGAGGCTCTAAGATAATAATAAACTTACCCAACTTCACACAATAAATAGTAGAACCGGGATTTTTGAACCCAGTGATCTGACCCAGAAGTCAGTTCTAAAGCATTAGCTTACTAATCTCATGATACTTACAATTTAATTAATTGCAAAATTCTTAGTTATTAATAACAATGATTTACTTTATTAATGACGGGCCCTGTCTATTCATATAGGATCCCAGGTAGCTTGTATCATAGGCTCACAGGGCATTAAGGGCCAACCAAATGTACCGAGATTCAAAAGATTCATCCAGTTCCACATGGGAGTCAAGGATCTGAACAGAGAACCAGAGCAGGAGCCCAAGTCTATGTACTAGATCACAAGAGAGAACAGGGGTTGATAATAAGATGTCCACCATCAATCCTAAGCACTATGTGAGTGTAAAAAGGGCCCTGAACTTCCAGGCTCACCAATTAGGAGGGCTGAGGTTTCCCTGGGTTTCCTACTATATTAAGTCAGACACTAGGCCCAAGTGAATCAAACTGCGAGGGAAGGTAACCTTGAAGTCCCATGGGGTCTGGGGTTCAGAGGTGCTTCTTGAGCTCTAATATCTCCTCTGCAGATGTGGAAGCTAAGTTTGTATATTGTTACCAGATGTCTGAGAAGACATCTTTCTACTGAGGACCATGGTAGGTAATTCCCACCTTTATCACTGTTAATACTTGCATTTCCCCCAGAACTTCTGCTGTTGAGGAGGTCTTCCAGACATGCTCACTTTCGCTTTCGTCTAGGTGTTTCAGAGCATCAGGACTTTATACATTCTTACTCCCTCTTGGCTGGATTTCAGATTTTTGGGGTGGTATCAGGGTAGGGTGAAGTAGTTTAGGATAAAAAATGGTACTCTAGTCACAGGACCTGTACCTAAAGAACCTCAGAACCCAGGTGGCAGGGCCAAGAATGAAATACAAAGACCAGCCATGTTCTCTTTAAGGCTCTCCCATTGCCTACCAGCCTGGAACATTCTACATCAAATATTAGAGTGAGATATTTTTCTGTGTTGCGGGGTGGGGGAAATGATATTTTTATGATTTACCTAAAAACTTGTTAGGTCTAATAATCATCCAACATGATGCCTGATACCCTCAGAACCCCATGAGAAAATCTCCTTGATTTTTAAAAAACAAGTAAATCAGCTCTATTAAAACATCCACTTTACCACCCCAGCCCCCCAACCCCACAGCATCATGATCACCCTTTCTTTCTTCTTTTTTTTTAAAGATTCTCGTTTATATTCACTACTTTTTAAAAAAGATTTATTTATGTATGCATATAAGAACTGGGGTACAGGCCAGAAGTGCGGGAGGTGAGAGGATTCACCAGAGTCACAGTGGGAGCAGAAGAGGCAGATCTACTGAAATACACCACTGAGGGCAGCAGCGAGCAAGGCAGGAGAGGACTGCTGCGCCATGTAGATCACTTCCTTGGCCAGCAGCAGGGATCGAACTCATGCTGCAGTGACTGCGGTCTGCTTCATAGTGTGTTGCTTAACCCACTGCGCCACCAAGAAGGCCCAGCACCCTTTCTTTCAACTAGCAACTGTTGTGGCCTACGCTGTGTGTCAAACCCAGGCTGGAATTGGCGGCCAATTATGGCCTGATCCATGTTTAAATCCCAGCTCTGATTCAGGTGAGCTGTCTGACCCAGAGAAAGTTATATAACCTCTTTGAGCCTCAGCTTTCTCATCAGCAAGATGGATATCCTGAGCCCAGCCTTCAGAGCTGCTGTGAAAAATTTGTGAAATAGCATTTCTCAAACACTGGAATCAGCAAGTAAGTCCTGACTGGCTCTTGCCAATTTATAAATTCCACCACAAATGTCAGTCTGTGAGACATGCTCTGTGGCTTGAAAGGGTATGAGTGTTACAGGTAGGATCGAGAGTCCAGGATCTGTAGTGGGATCCAGCAAGGAAGGGGTCAATTCTACCAAGATGAACTAGAGGAGACTGACTTTTAGCGAGACTCATGAGTGTAGTGTTTGCGAGAAGAAAAGATCCAAGGCAAAAGGTGTGAAATGTGGACTCAGAGTGCAAGCAGCAGAAACGGTGGAATTCCAAGAGCATGCAGACTAGAAGGGCACAGGCCTGGACTCTGGATGGGTCAAGTTCCCAGCAATGGGCTCACTGAATGAGAACAGGATGGACTGCAGGGGCTGGGGCAGAAAACCCCAGGGAGCCAAGGCTGATCCAGGTCCTTAACAGGTTTAAGAGGCTGCTGGTCACCCTTACCGATGTCTAAGAGCAGCCTCACTGCAATGGCCCAGTTACCAGAGGTCGTGGGCCTGGCTGTTCTGAAGCTGCCTTGAATAGGATCCTTTCAGGCATCAACCAAAGACTCTCCACCCCAAAACAACTCACTCTTTTCTGGTTGGGTAGGGCAGTACATCGGTGACCCAGGCCTTTCAAACACCTTCTAGCTCACAGCTCTGGTCTGCAGCCACCAGCAGGGCGACAGGGCTGCTGCCCTAGCCTCTACCACTCAAATTAATTCAATTCCATTCAATTAAAGGATGTGTGTGTGTGGACCTGTGTTGAGATTTGAGGGTAGTATGAGACTGACTGTAACAGACAAGGTTGTGAGCCCAAGAGGTTCATAGTCAAGGGCACAGGTCTTCATTGTAACCCAAAGCTGAGTGCTCAATGTGTTCAGCAGAAGACCAAGTGACGGTGCTGTGGGGAGAAAAGAGATGGAGCTGTGGATTCTGCTTGGCAGCATCAGAAAAGCTTCATGGAAGAGGTGCACTTTCCTGAGCCCTGGAGACTAACAAGGCTTTTGATAGGTAAAGGCTGCGAAAGGGGCATTGCAATTCTGGGAGGTCATGCAGAGAAAGAAGTGCTGCCTCCTATGACTAGCCCACAGGGGATGAGAGAAGGTGACAGCAGGCAAAGGCAGAGAAGGCAGAGGTCCTGCTGGGAGGGGCCTAATATACTTTCTACTTTCTACAGGAATTGTGGTCACATAAGAAAGAGCAAAGCAGTAACTGTTCTTAAGCACCACTGTGCATCTGGAAATGTGTATCCCATTAAAGCACACAGACTCATTTCCTTTGAATTTTATAACCACCCTGGGGTATGTATTATCACCATCCCCATTTTATAACTAAAGAAACTAAGGCTCAGGGAGATTCCATGACCAGCCCAAGGCTGCAGAGGCAAGGATGGAGCCCCAAATCTCTGAATCTGAGCCCACTGATTCTTTCTCTACAAAATAACACCTCCTTAGTAATAGAGGCAGATGTTTAACATGCTTGAAACTGCTGGGGAAACAGAGTAGTCATCACCACTGCCATCTTCATCATCATCATCATCATCATCATTATTACCACCACCACCACTATTGCCGTGGATCCTGAGTTTTATTTCCTAAGGGAGAAGATGTCCTGGATAGGTCTTTTATAGCTAAATCGTATAAGATTCCTGAGCATATATAACTCATTAAAATCAACCACTACCAGGGACTGCTTTGGTCACTGCCTGCTCACAACTTGTCGGGGGCTTCTACTCCACACTCAGAATAATGTTTACAAGAACACTATGAAGCAGGCTTTACCCGCCCCAAGTTTTAAAGTTGAGGACAGAGAGGCTCAGAGAATCACAATGATTTGCCCTATTTAGGTAAACAGAGATAGAACTTCAAGCATGCGTGTTGGGGCTCAGACCCACCTGTCAATCTCAAACTCAGTGTGTCAATGACTCAGTCTTTATAGTCTCCCTCCAAAGGTTCCTTGTCTGCTGGTTCCATCCTAGTGAGTGATTCCACTTTCCACCAGCAGCACAAACTAGAACACTAGGCCATGCCTTAACACCCCTTTTCCTTTCACTTCACCCCAGTAACTGACTCATCATGGACACTTGCAGGTGCCAAGTCTCCCAGTCCTGCCCACCTCTCACTATGTCTGCTTTTACTCCCCTGGTCCACATCAGTCATCTCTCACCTGGGTTTGTGAAATGACATCTAACTGGCCTCCCTACATCCTGTGTTCATGGGAGACGTGATCACAACCTGGATATGGTGCCCAGAGAGTCAGAATCCTGCAGGTAGCCTCTCACCTATGCGCCATCTCCTTTCATTTGTTCCTATGTCCGACCCTCTAGCCACAGAGGCTGTTTCAGTGACTGTTTCTTCTATCACCAATTCCAGATTCATAGACACTTGCTTCAAATGAGACATCCTCCAGTAAGACCCCCCAGCCTAGATCAGTAGTTGCACATCAGCACAATTGTGCCTGTGCCTTCTACACCATTGCTATGAACTTGCTGTCCTGACCCCATAAAGGCCTCCTACCATGACCTCAGTTCTTCTCCAGACCCTCCAGCCTTCCCTGAAATCCAATGCATATGGCAAGTATAGCAGCCAGAAGACCCCAAGAGCCTGCTCAAAAGATGGAAGGTTCCAGGGCCCTGTTCCAGCATTATGGCAAAGGCCCCCCTGGGACTGGCCTTTGCAATGCAATCTGGGTTGTTGAATGCCCCCTCTGCTCTTAATACTGTACTTGTCATAGCTCATAGTTACATATTTATTTGAATGACTATTTGAGTCATGAACTCCAACAGGGCGGTGGACATAAAAGTTTATATCATCCTGTCAAGACTCAATGATAAGACCTGAGTGACATAATGGAATTAAACTAATGGGGGAGACCTGCTCCAGCCCATTTTCTGCCTGTTTGTGCTCAGCTTTTCCAATACTTCAAACGTTGAGCCCTGAAGAAGCTGGAACGGCAAGGGGACCCAGCGGCAGAGGAGGGCCTGCCTGTCCTGCCAGGGAGAGGCCATGGTCTCTGCTACCTGTAAACACTTGGGAGATGGAAGAAAGGCAGAGTCTTTCTGGGCTTGACTGTCTCTTACTCATTAGTCACTTTCACTCCAGGTCCTTTTCAGACAACACCTTAACTCAAAAGACCTTCCGGACTGCTCTCAAAGTAACTGTTACAGACTGTCACTTCTTATCCCCTGTGATTTCTCTCTGGCATTAAGCATGGTCTTAAAAGACGTCTGTGAGCATCTGATCATGGCGTTCTGCAGGCAGGGACTATGTCATCCTGTACAATCCTAGCTCTCTCCCCACTGTTCAGTCCAGTTTCTGAATTGGAGGATCAATCTCTATTTGATAAAAGAATATTAAGATGAGACTCAGCTGGGACCTTTCTTGCCTGTCTCCAAGGTCAAAGTTGAAATGGAAATATTAGCTGTCATGATTGAACTTGCAGGACTAGCTGGTAAGTCTAGGGTCATACTGTCCCAGTAAATGGAAACTAGACTGGATAGATTCTCATCCTTCCTGCCCCTGACAAGCTGTGTGACCCTCAACCAGCTATTCACCGTCTCCTTTCCTTCCCTACAAAACAACAAGAAATGCCCAGGCCCCCAGATCTGGGGTTCCTGCTCAAAGATATATAGGGAAGAACTGGAATGGGAGGATGGAAGCTGTGATATGGAAACCTAGGGATCCAAGTATTAAGCAATCTCCAGTGCTAATTTGAAGACACATTCAAACTTTCACTCTTACTTAAAAGGGCTTCATCTCAGGGTCCTTTCTAAACCTCTAACTTCACCTTCTGCTGCTTTCCTTATTCTCATTTATGTCCTCTATCAACATACTCTTGCTGCCTTAGGACCTCTGCACATGCATATCTGATTCGTAGAACTTCTCCAGCTCATTTCTATTTCCATCTACAGAAGGAACCAAGGTCTGTGGAGCACTGATGTTCTGAGCCTTTATTCTCTCTTCCATTGCCATATTCTAGGTTTCTCTGATATCTTTAGCCATCCACAAATTGGGAGAGATTTTTCTGATGTAACTAACTGTCAACCAGGTTTCACAGAGCCAGGGGAATTCCCTTTGACACTGGTGCAGAAACAGAGTGGGCTGGGTGGCAGAAAGGAGGCAGGGCTGGGCTGCGGATAGTGGTTCTGCAAGGTGGGGCCTAGCCCTGGCCTGATAGTCATGGACCTTGAAGTCCCAGGTGTTCCAGCAGCCTAGAGATCATCTGGAGAAGGAGTCAGAGGCTTTGTGTGTTATAGACCTCTTTGGCAATTTCTTGAAAATTACAAACCCTTTCTTAGAAAAATTTTCCAAATGTGTAAAATAAAATCCATTAGATTACAAAGGAAACAAGTTATATTGAAATAGTTATCAAATTGTTAAAATGATAAATTTGTGATACAGTAATATTTTTATTTCCTTTTAAAGTCAAGATTTATAGTCAAGTCCAAGATTTATAACAAAACCTAGAGGCAGTTCTAATAACACTCATACCCTTGAAATAGTAATGAGTGTAAATGATATTTTGAGGTATCTTCAACAACTTTAATAGAATACAAAAATATCTGATCCCTCCTGATAACAAAGTCCCAGAGACTTCTAATGCTATTGTGGTTTATTGCCTATTTCACAATGGGAGAAATGCTAACTTACAGTTATTTTTTTCCCCCAATCATGTGCTCACAGTAAGAACCTCTGATTTAGGGCAGCGACCTGATTCTACAGAGGCGAAAACTGGAACCCTCAAAGAGACAGAGATTTGCACAGAGCTATCCAGCAAATTAGAGTTAAAACCATACTCTAGTACAGCCGTCTCCCTCTTGCCCAGCCATGCCAGCTAGGCCCATCTTTGCAGAGCCACAGTACCATCTTCCTTGAGCAGTCATGGCATCATCTGTAAAATGGGAATGAGCATGCCTGCCTCTGCAGGTTACTGTCAGGATGAGATGACAAAATAGATAGGAAAGGACCTTGTCACCTAGACAGCGTCCTCTACCTTTATAGATCAGTAACATGTGAGTAGTTGTTACATATTGCCTCATGGGAAACCAAAGGATATGAACTTTGGGTTTCAGTGAAGGGGGAGACCCCAGGTAGCATACCCACCAGGTGTAATATAATAAGGAAGAGTGGAGACTGTGGCAACTCAAGAGCTTGTGCCTTTTGAAAGGGGCAGTACCATTCAGTACCAGTGGACGATGTCATGAAGGAAGGTGGGCCTAGTATTGCCACATCTGACTTTCTAAGAGATGGAAATCCACGTTTTTCGCAAAATGTCCTAGTTTTTGTATTAAATATCTGGATAATTAAAATTGAATGTGAGCCCAAAACATGTCTGCAGGTTGTTAGTCTGCAGTCCCTGGGGTGTCCAGGTAGGGGGAGTTTCCTTGGCTTGGGGAGGGAGAAAAAATTGGTTAGTGTTTTCCATACATACCAAGAGAGTCATCACCCAATCCCAGCTCTGAAGGTCAGATGGTGCCTGTTAGGGTGGGCATTCTTTCAAGAGTAAGAAAGACAGCTGGTCCTAAAATTGTGCTCCCCACCCTACTGCTACAAGGCTGTCTTGTTTTATTAATAACCCTGGATCGTGCTCACAGCATATCAAGGTAAACAGAGACTCTTCCAGGATGGTAATGCAGGCAATGCTAACAGATGAAGAAACAGGCTTCCAAATATAAATAGGAAGATAAATAGACAGAGATCCAAGTCTGCTTCACGCTGATTTGCAGCCTATGAGCCACAGACTTGGAGAATTGTGGATCATTTGGGCTGAAAGGGACCTTCATTGGGAGGATGAGGAAACAAACTCAGGAAAAGGAGAAGACTTGCCATGGGTTGCAATCATTACGTGAATACTTCTGACTTCTCATTACCTCACTTTCCTTATCTAAAAATGAATAGTCATTCAGTTTCTGGATGGGTCACAGTCACTCAGCCACATGTGGTTGTCCATGCTTTCCCTCCTTCAAATGGCCATCTCCAACTTGACCTTCAAGAATAGCTCAAGTCTGCCTTGGGGAATCTGTCCTTCATCACCCATTGTGCAAACCACACAGAACTGCCAATGTTTATAAACGTCTATTTTTCTAGTCAGTTGGGACTTCTGGAAGGCAGAGCCCAGTCTTTTCCAGTTCTGTCTACCCCAAGCCCAGCATAGGGTTGGTCTTTTGGAGGGGCTCTAAAATCTCTGCTGAATGAGGCAGTGAGCAATGCACACTACGTCTCCCTTGTATCCATATAAGGAGGTTGCAAATAATGACTACTATAGGAGAGTTCACGAAACACCACTTTGATATCAAGTTAACATGCCAAGTCTAGGACAAACTACAGATTTTTGTCTAGACTACCAAAAGCCTGCCAAAACTCAGTTAAAGAAAGTACATTGTTACTATGATAATCTCTACCAGGATATGCTTATTCTCTACCTCAGTGAATTCCCAGGAGATTTAGAAGTCGGTGATACAGAGGTATCACCTATTTTAGGCACCTATCACATATTTTAGACATGAACTGCCTATTTTATGTACCTATCATGTATTTCTAGGCATGGAATGCTATGGAAGTAGACACATTCCATCCATGGTAGGAAGGCGAGAAGGCAGCAATGAAGCTGATTCATACAACTCAAAAATTCTTCCTGTTCTGTCAAAGTCATTACCAAAATTAACAATGGACTTCCTTCATCCCACCTACTACTGCTTACCCCAACATGGAGGGCATGGCATGGAATTGTGAGTAAATTATTCCTCCACCCCCGACCCTGATATTCTGCACTGCCACAAGTCTAGAGGTTTGGGACAATGGGGTCATGCTCTAATGGTCTCCGAGAAAAGGAATAAATCACATAAGGGGGAGAGAAGTTCAAGGGCTCCCACCCCATCTGAGGCACTGCAGCTATGAAATGGGAAAGAGGAAGCAGTTCTGTCATGCTTTCATTTAACTTTATTTAAAAATATTATTTTTCACTTACATATTGCCCATAGAGAACTTTGCTTTAGAGAGCACCTGCTTGAAGGTAGAAGTCCTTGAGGTAGCACTTTCCTTCATCAGCCTGCTAGTAAGAACTCTAGTACCAACAATATGGGACACGGAAGGGGCCGTGGGTGTCATCACTCACACAACAGAAAACGGGCTGGCTTCTCACTGTGCACGCTGGGTATTGAATTCCCTCGTCTCGCAAACATATAGAGCAGAGGTTTAGAGCAAGAGTCTCAATCCCAGCACCCCCTGAACTCTCTGACTCTTGGTGTCTATGCCCAGAGCCCACAGGGCTCAGGGATGGCGTGACATGTAGTGACGCAGGGCAAGTAGCCTGCACATGCGTACTGGTCTCCTGTTCAACCATTTTCACTCCAGGCTGTTCAGGGCTGAGTGGGAGCAGCTGAGGCACAGATGGGAACAAGTGCTATGTATGTGTTACCTACTTAAGTCCGTGGGCTTTACCTCCTTTGGACCTTGTTAATCCTACTTGTAGATGGGCTAATATTTTATGAGCCCACACTATATAGTCTTTTATGAGCCCATAAAATCTTCAGAGTGTACTTGAGTTCACATGTCACTTTCTGGCTTGAAGACAAAAGCCCAAGACTTGAGTCTGCCCTCTTGGGGACTTGTGATCAGTTGACCAAGATCCTAGCACACATTTGGAAGCTTCCCCTCAAGGGTCCTAACCCTTCTCTAGCTATGTCTTGCCCATTCCTACCTCTGCACCTTTTTCATGCTGTTTCTTTTCTGGAACAACCCAAAGGACTTCCTCTATGCTTTCTCCACACACCTGTGAGAAGTGTTTCCCTAAAATGCTGGTTCAGCTACTTACCCTGCATGAGAAACTCCTCACCATCCTTCAAATCCCGTAAGTATTCCCTCTTCCAGGAAGTCTTCCTTGGTCCATAAAGCTGGTCTTGATTTCTCTCACTTAACAGTTACCCACGGCACCACATCTGAATCTTACTCAGAGAAATACAACTTGCTGTCAAATAACCATTTATGTGGATGGCTCTTCAGCACTGGGCCCATGAGGGTGCAGCCATGTCCTTTAGACTTCCATCTCCCTGGCAGCCAGCACAGGGCTTGGCATTTTGTGACATTTCAGTTTATATGTCATCATCATCATCAAAGCTGATGCACATAGGCACATAGCACTATTCTAGTCATTACTATAAATGCTTCCTATATATATATTAGCTTATTTAATGTTCACATAGTCCCTTTGAAGTACATCCTATAACATCTCCTGTTTTTCACATGGATAAAAGGAATTGCAGAGAGATAAGGTAATATGCCAGAGGTTGGCAGATAGTAGAACTTCTGCTTGAATCCAGGCCTTGAAGCTTCAGCAATGATCTTAACCACTGAGTAATACCCTCTCTGAATTCATTCACCTTTATAACCTAGCAAAGAACCAGGCAGTCAGCTAGGGCTCAAATCAGCAAGTTCTTCCTGCATCCTTTCATTGGAAGGTCGCCGCCAGACATGGTGAGACACAAGATGGGAAGAGCACCTGCCAGAGTGGTTCCTGTCCCTGCCAAGCCTGCCACAAGCATATTCTGAAGTGGGCTCCTTTCCTTCCCTTAATGAGATGCACCAGCCCCCAATCTACACAGCTTTGTCTGCCAGGGCAAGCAAATGCATTCCTCGCAGCAAGCCTAGACTCAGAGGCTGTGTGCTTTGTTACCATCCCATTGGCTCCCCACCTCTTTCTGTATTCATTAAGTCTTTCACACACTCAATCTGTCTTCCAGAAGACCTCATCCTTAGCCAGTGTCAGAAATAATCAGTTTGTGCGACTCCTGATATTTCCTGACCCAAAATGAAAAGACAAGGAAGCAAATCCTCCATCATATTTTCCTGACTCAGTTGTCTTCATAGCCTTAAGCTCCCTACTCCTACACAGTGTTAATTTTTGTACAGGTTATAAAAATGGGGAGTTTTCTAGTGTTTTAAACTATTATTCCAGAGCCAAGGCAAATTAATCCTTGGGCTTATTTGTCCCCAGATTTTGTACAAAGGGACCAGGGCTCCAGACAATGAAAAGTCCAGGTGATGATTCTAAAGTTATTGCTCCAGCTTTCCCCACCCCACTTCTTCACCACAAGGCACAGAAAATTACATGCACCAGTTGCTACCTCCCAAGCAAAAAATATCCCAAGTAATATTTTCCAAAAGATTAATAGTCTGCTGAACACGACACAATCATGCCCAATGTTTGCTGGTAATGGACACCAGAAAACTAGTGAACTTGCCTCAGTTCTAAATACATTTGCTAATAACTCTTTCACAGAAAGGGTTTCATTCCTGCCAATTTCAAGGCTCGAGAAATCAGACTCCTAACAAATTTCCTTTGGCTTTGTTTCACATAATCCTACTCTGTCTGCTCCATGCTCTTCTACAAATGTGTTGGATCCCAGAGGGCCATTGTCTTCCATGAATGATGGCTTCAGGCTCAACAAATGGCCCTCCATCTATCATCTTGGGCTCCAACAGTAACAACAGAGGCTCCTCTGTTTCCCTCCACAAGCAGGCAGAGTGATGGCCCTGCCTTGGACTTGCCTCCCTTCACTGTCTTGGGCGGGATACCAGGAATGCCGGGAGCTTGGGGGAGGTGAGTAAAGGCTGAGTCACTTTCACTTTCAGTGCAAAGCCCTTCTAGTCTGTGGAGAACCCACTTAGGTTCCCTTGTCCCAGGTGGCCAGTCCCTGCAGTTATCTGTTCTCCACTCTGCAGCCCAAGCTTTCTTCCGAACTAACCACATCATCCATCTCTCTTTATAGCTCTGGGAAGCTAGTGAGATAATCATGCTGAGAATGGCTTGCAAATGCAGAATGGGCAGAGCTATTAAGGAGGACTGGAAAACATGGGTGCAAGTCTGACTCATACCATTTGGACTCACAGGAGCCACCTGATCACTCTCTCAATTTTCCCATCTGCAAAGTGGGAATAATAATGCCAGTCTCATAGCATCATCATGAAGCTCAAGTATATAATAAAAGTGATGAGTGTAAATCACCAAGTACAGTGCCTGGCAAATAGAAGGCAATTATTAAGGGATTTTTAAAACATAATTTGGTGATATTAATTATAATTCTGTATTTCCCCTAAAACTCTGGGAAAATTAATGGTGGAAAGAAATGAATCAAGCTTACTCGTGGTTTATGTTCCCCCTGGCAAAAGGTGCTGGTGCTTGAGAAGTCTGCCTGTGTCAGCTCTCAGCCACCCCAACACACCTCCAGATAAAGTTCCAATTCTTGGCTAAGTGATTTAATCTTTTTAAGTCTCAGTTCTCTTTTCTGCAAACGGGGGTAAATAAGGTCCTACATCCTAGATCCATGTGAGTACTCCTGAATTAATACAGGTAACATGCTACCAAGAAATTGCTGGTATCTAGTAGGTGCTAAGAAATTATAACTGGTTACATAATTACTTAATCACTGGGCACTTAACAGAAGTCCAGGGCATTGTGCTGGAAACCTATTAAAGGAGAAGAAAAGGTAAATAGGATGTGATCTATATCCTCAAGGAATCCACAGACTAATGCAGTGATTTTTAGCATTGCCACACATCACTTAGGGAATATGCAAAAAATTGCTGCCCTGGTCTCATACCCAGAGACTCTGATTTAATTGGTCTCAGGTGAGGCCTGGCTATCAGCATTTTGCAGAAGCTCCCCGGGTGATTCAAATACGACCAGAGCAAAAAATTACTGGCCTATTTTGGGGAAGATATGAACATTTAAGTGCTCCTAATAATATATGCTCAGGGCTCCAAAAGAATTATGTACAAAGGGTAATAGGAACACAGACAAAGGCAAAGATAATGACTCATCATTTAAGCTGAGTAATAGTGCAGGAGTAGGAGTTTGCCAGAAGGAGGATGCACATTCTGAGCCTTTTCTGCAAGACCCCAGAAGAGGCACAACTGCAGTGAGTCACCAGCAGGACCTGGAGCAGGCCAGGGCAATCAGTAAAGTAGGGAGAAGAGCTGGACAATTTCCCAGGAGCAGAGGTCCTTGGGGCACCCTTGCACTCTGCTCCCCAGTTCTTGTCCTGGCATTCATTACAAGACACTGGAAGTAATTGTGGGGGGAGGAGCGAGACAGAGAGAGAGACAGAGAGACAAAGAGGAGAGAGACACAGAGAGAGAGAGAGAGAGTTTCTGAAACACATAGGGTGACTCAGAGGTTTGTTAGTTGGCTGGGGATGGCCTCCTGTCCATGGTGCTGAATGATTCCTGTGCTGGAGAATGAGTTGCTCAATGTAGCCTCAGTAGACAAGCAGAATTAGTCCATGAAACTCATTAGAAATGCAGAATTGTGTGCCCTGCTGCAAATCTACAGAGTCAGAATATGCCACTTATCAAGTCCCCAGGTTTGCATGCATCTTAAAGTCTAAGCCTCACTGCTCGAGGCCAGTGTTTTCAAGCTGTAAATGTCCCCATATTTGCAATCTGAGAAATTAATTTAGTGCATCAGAAACAGCATTTTAAAAAAATGAAATGGACCTCAAAATGATAAAAAAATATTCATCACATGTGGTAAGAGCAATTTTTGTTTTTTCATATATGGGGATACCGAACAGGATCTAAGAAATCTTTATGAATATGAGTTACATATTAAAGAATGTCTGAAGCCACTTTTATTTTTTTGAATTTGAGGGCACTGGAGATTCTCATCCAATATCTCCCAGGGGTTTTGATCCTATGAGAAAACAGAGAGTGGGAGAAAAGAAGGTAAAAATAGAGAAAGAGAAAAAGAATGGTGGATGGTGGGGGGAGAGAGAGAGAGAGAGAGAGAGAGAGAGAGAGAGGCTATACCTATAGAAGACTTACATGCTGAATGAACACTGGAGAAGGTTACAACAAGGAAAAGTAGAGAGAACCAGATTTGAATATTACTGTTCATTCAGTTACTTTAAAGTGTTCTTGGTTGTCCTTTTTATTTCAATGAAACTTTGTAAAATTTTACAATGGAAAAAATATTGCATTGAATTTGTGTATTTCAACATTGCATCTAACTTTATGTACTTGAGAACTCCCTTGCATTTTGGGTGGTTTCCTTCCATCAAAAGCTGCATCCCCAGGGAAAATGGTGGGGTACAGGGGTGGGGAGTGCAGCTGGCAGGAAGTCGGTGGCTTCTCACCACAGCCAGGCTTCTTTGGGTTCCCACTGCTCTCCAGCAAGCAAAGAATTTTGAGATACAACTCCAGATAACTTTGGAAGGAAAGAAATGGAGGTCTCTTTGAAGTGCACAGATGTTTTGTTTGCTTCAGGGAGTGGCACAGAACAAAGTGTCAAAAGTTGAAGTGACACCAGCCTTTTTCTTCCTTTGCAACTGGACACTGGGAGTCATTAACCTATCACCACACACCTGTTATTTCATTTATTCAATAGTGTCCTACATTCAGTTTTGCCTAGGAAATTGGTGTCTAATGGAAGATGACAAAAAATAACTTTTAAAATAATTTTCTCTCAGGCTAGTGGAGTTTTTAAAACACTGAGTTCAATATTCGTATTTGGGAAATTTTGAATGGAGGCCATGGTGTGGGACAAAACGGTGGTTAATAACCACACATAGTTTCAGGTTCAAGAAAGACACAGGTTCAGGGCCTCCCTGGTGGTGCAAAGGGTTGATCGCTGTACTGGGGGCTATCGCAGCCACTGCAGTATGAGTTCAATCCCCAGCTAGGGATGAGACACGCATGGCACAGCAGACCTCTCCTGCTTCACCCTCTGCTCCCCCCAGCAGCGTATTTCAGTAGATCTGCCTGTTCTGCTCCCCACTCTGTCTCTGGTGAATCCTCTCACCCCCGCACCTCTGGCCTGTACCCCATCTCTTGTATGCATAAATAAATAAAATCTTAAAAAAAGAAACAGGTTCAAATACCCAAATTTGTTGTTCTGCAAAATGACCTAACTATCTTCTCTCTCATGAGGTAAAGTCCACTTGAGCAGTTTTATTCTGTTTTTTGGTTTGTTTGTTTTTTTTAAAGGAAATGACAAAGTACGGTAGTCCTCAAATAACAAACATCATAATAGCTGATGTCGAACGAAATGACATTATCCAAGGATCTGCTTCCATTTTAGGTTGTTTTGCTTAAAGCTGCAGTTTCTGAGAACTGATCAACAATGGTGTTAACTGATGCCTTACTGTGACATACATCTACAACCTATAAAGACAAATTTCCTTGTGATGCAGGTAGGGTACTTGATTCTTCAGGGACATACCGAATTCCAAACCCGAAATTGTTTGGCATGTCTCTAAGAGTAGATAAGCAGAATACTGAACTCTACTGGTACATACTGTGTTCTTGGGCCTCCATGTTTTGATCTTACTTAATTTGTTTGAGAAATAATAGCCTAAGTATTACAGTCCTTATTTTCAAAAATGGTAAAAAGAGGCACAGAGCGGTTTAGAGCGGCTAGGCCACTAAAGGTTACACAGCTCACCAGCGCAGTATGACCAGAATCTGGCTCTAGCACACTGACTCAAGGGCTCCGACAACACTGAACTGCTGTCAACTTGTCCAGCCGCCTTTCTGCCCCTGTACCAGAAGCCCCAGTGTGTCACAATAACCTTCTTTCCCACAGGCTTCCGGTTATTTTTCCCAACTTGCCACTTTCATCCATCTAGGTCTTGTGTCTCAGGAGCCCGACATTTCTCCTGGGTTCTGTCTGACACAGACAGAATGTCCTGTGTGGTGGCCGATCACTTACAGAGAGGGATTTCGAATACAGGACCAGCTTTTCAAGGTGGCTCAGTGAGTCCTGCTTCCCTTCCCTCAGTCAATGAGTTTAGAGAAGAGTCCAACAGCATATGCTCAAACGGGGAAATTTAAGACCATTTTGGCTTCAAGCCTTTCCTTAACATCATAATTTCAGTACTCCTGAAAATGGTTAATGCTTAGAGAGAAAAGTCCCTTCTGAGAAATGACACTTCCAAATCTCTGATCTGAATACCAAGACAGTCAATTTAACAGAACAACAGTTCCTCCATGCACTGAGATTGGGAGAGATACAAAAAAGGCAGACTATGGCCAAGACAACAGTTCCTCCCGGGTCTTACCGCAGTCCATGCACTGAGATTGGGAGAGATACAAAAAAGGCAGACTATGGCCAAGACATAGTAGTAAGCCAAAATATGTATTTATGTTTCTTTTTATAAACCAGCTTAAGAACTAGTATTTTTTTTACCAGCTGAAAAAAATCACTGACAGTTTTAAGTATAACACAAGCTACAAGAAACACGTCGGAGCTCAATATAATAAAGAATTGTCTGACCATCAGCGCTTGTCCAACAACAAAATACCAATCTTAGTAAGTTTTACCCGAAGGTGTGCTGGTAAATATTGAACAACTTGCTCTTCAGGAAAATAAAAAAAAGTAAAGGCCCCGATTTTTATAGCACTTGCTGATCTTTGAAGTATTAATGCTCCTCCATGGCCAATTTCCTGCTCCCGAGGTGGAGCCATTACAAGTGGATCGGAGTGAGATGAAGAATGCAAGCGGCACAAGAATTCCCACCACACGGGCTAAACAGACGTGACTCACCCCGGGAACAAGGATGAAGCAAAATGATCAGGAAGCATTGATTAGTATTTTCCCCTTTCTTCTGAACGTAGTTTATTTAAATGTAAGTTGTTGCAATCTCATTTTTAATAATGCTTGTGTTTAATAACTGGCTCACAAAATCTCTGAAAAATGAGCCATCAGTCCTGGTGAGTCGGTATGAGCGCCACATGTTCTTCACCGCAACAGAGCTCAGCAGAAGCTGGCTGGCTTTCGGTTGCGGGTGTGAGTTCTTGGATCTTTTTTTTTTCTCCCTTTATCTTTTTTTTTTTTTTCAGTCGCCCAGTCATGTCTTTTTTATTAATATAAAATATTTTAAAATTTACATATACTTGCCATCAATTGTAATCCCCATGTATTCCCCATCACCATCTCACCAGTGCACCATCACCTCAGTCCCTCGTGCTCCCATCTTCCCTCAACCCTCCCCCTCTTGGATCTTTTAAGCCCGTCCAGCCATGCAGCAGCCGCCCCGCAGCTGCAGCCCCATCCCTGAAGGCATTCCGTGCCCACCATCACCAGCCAGTGCTGAAAGCTTCGTACAAATGATCTCACTGATCGTGATGACAACGCCCTAAAGTAGAACAAGGCTAATGTCACCCCCATTTTACAGATGGCAAAATGAGGCTTCGTGAGATTAAGTCACTCACCAAGAGTTACAGAACAGTGAGTGGCAGTACTGAAATTGTTGACTCCAAATCCCTCTTCCTTAAATCAGAACATCACACTACAAGATACGAAGCTTGCTATACTGACTGGTAAAAGCATCTCCATGAGCCTCAGGGCAAAATCACCTGTGACTGGACCAGACCGACTGCTTCCAGTGGCACATTTCAGCAGACTTGGTTCACCCTTCTGAATCCTGAGATTTTTTTGCTTTTTTTTTTTCTTCAAAAAAAAAGCTTTTTTTGCTTTTTTTTAATTGCTTTTTTCTGTTAAGTTTAACCTAAATTTAGCCTAGAACAAGTAAAGAAAGTGTTTAAATGAACAGGATCTACCTTTCTTTTGTAGCAATTAAGAGTTAAAAATTTTAAGTATACCATGTAAAATCACAATTTTTGTAAGTAAAAAAAAAAAAGCCAAATATCTACGATTTAATTTTGTTTCACCAAATGAACAATTCTGAACATACTGAAAAATGGCCAGGAACGTGGCCCCTTACTTAGGAAGACTTTCGTTTTTGTGCTAACGGATAACAAAACTCTCTTTCCTCTACCCAAGAGGTAGCCAGAAGCTCAACATATGCGAAACCAGATAGCTACCAAAGGACATGTATCTCTGTATCACAAAGGTGCAGGTAGTAAAATCAATCCTGCCCAGTAGCAACCTCTGCTTTTTCTGCTATTGAGACCTACAAACAGTAGACACGCCCAAGCAAAGCCAGCAGCCTTCCTAACCGCCCCATCCGAAATCTCCATCCCTAGACAAAGTCCACATCAGGTGAGCACCCCAACTGGGCATGCAGTTAGTGGATCAGATGTTCCCACCAGGTAGAGGCTCCCCAGTGACTGATGGGCCTGCAGGTTTACTTCTGTGTATCACCCACCTACCTTCTGTGTGAGATTCAGCAGGCACATTTGGTGGGGCAAGTAGAACCCAGCAGCCGCTGGCTGAAGCAGAGCCCACGGCCTCCCCTTGCTCCCCTCTTCTGCAGACACCTACCTCTGGCGAAATCCCAGGATTGCAACCGAATGCAAGTGCTTGCACTTGTTGTTTATCGGTGGAGGTTTTGGTCACTGGCTTAGCCAGCTCCCTGGGCTGTGTGTGTTAGCTGCTTTTTCATCATTCCTCCATCGCACGACATTACTGAGGTATAGCTGCATGATGCAAACTACCTAAATTGCCAGCAACAGCTCCTGTAGCAACAGACACACGGGGTGTGGGGAGGGCTGCCTGGCTCTAGGCCTAGAGGAATTTTACTTTAAATCAATCAAAATCACAACTATGAAAGAAATAATAACTTCTATAAATATTGTGTACAAATGATGTGATAGAGAAATTATTTCCAGTCCTCACAATGGTCATAGTGACCATCGTTATCCCACTTTGTAGATGAGGAAACTAAGCAGAATAGTCAAGAAGCCTGTTCAGCCTTCCACTGCCAGCAAATGGCAGAATCTGGTTTGAAATTCCTTCCTGTTTATACCCAGAGCACTTATTCTAGGTATACTGCAACTCTGCCTATACAAGAGGGGGGAAATAATTATAAGGGCTTGCCTACTTCATGCTGATAGTGAGTATAATAACAACGGAAAGCGCTAACTTTTACATCATGCATACAACAGACCAGGTGCTGTTGAGTTCAGGTTTTTAAATTCTCCCAGTGGCGTTCACTTTAAAGCCAAGGAAGCTGAGGCTCAGTTGTAAGTACAACTTCCCCAAGATCACCCAGCTAGGGACTGAGTTAGGTGCCTCACCATCCTCTTACCAATCTTGAGAAAAGGATGCTGGCTCCATACTCACAGATGAGAAAAGTGAGGCTCGAAAAAGGGAGAGACTGGTGCAGAGATACCCAGCTCAGAGGTTGGAAGCATTTATCCTAGCAATGGTTACATCTCGGGAACAAAGGGGGCCTGGCTCGGCAGTTCGCTGGCCACTGTTAAATGTGCAACCTTAGACAAAGCATTTGACTTCTTTGGGCCTCAGTTTACCCACAAGGACACCGATAAGCCTTAAGCTGGGATCCCCTTCCATTTGCTCCTGACTGGCGTGGATGCACCGGGGCCCTCATTGCTGGAGAGACCTTCTCTCAGCTGAGAAGAGAAGTGCTGCTTTCAGACTCTGCACAGGGGCCTTGATCTCTGTATCACAGACATCTTGCCCAGTACGTTTTCAGGGAAAACAGTTTCAGGCAAATAAACAGCCTCAAAGCCTTCCCAAATTGCTGCTTAATGCTTCTCCTCAGAGCGTGATCTCATTTATGGATCTGTAGAAAGGGTTTACGGCAACACTGTTGATAGCATAGTGTCCCAAATGATTTATCAGAGGTGATGTAAAAGAGCAGCAAGACATCACAGGAGGAGGAAGGGGGTGAACTACCCAATTCGTGCTAGGAAGGAAAGAGGCAGACATAGCTGGGAGCGGGCAGGTGAGCAGTCTGAGTTCAAATGAAATGTCAAAGGCTGCCTTTCACAACTTTCTTCTGGAGGTTTGGGACATGCTGAAGGAGCTGACAAAAATTCCCAGGGGCTGTGAATGTCTCAACTCACACAAAGATTGTGGGATGCTGATTGTAAAATATGTCGCAGAGTTTTCCCTACCACAGCAGCTAGTTTGGGGTACCTGGGAGCTTGACGATTTCATATTAACCACAACATGATCTTGGCCTGTCTCAGTGCATTGTGGGATATTGGGGAAAGGGCAAAGGGTGGAAAAGGATGTCCTGGGTCTTGTTCAGAATGTGACTATTTGAGTTTTGGAAATCAATGTGAAATCAGTTTCCTGTGGACCTTCTGGGATTGGGATTGATATAAATTATGGGTAATAGACATGGCTCTTGGTGATTTCTAGAGTTCAGATGGCCTCACCTATTTTTGCCTTTCCTGAATCATTTCTTGCTACATCCCCTCTCATAACTTCACTCCCACATCTAGTCTTAGCACCAGCTGTTCCTTCTGTCAGAACCCCCCCTCCCCTTCCTGTGCCATTGGCAAAGCCCTATTCTTCCCTCTGGCTTTTTCAAGTGTCACCTGACTTGGGAAGCCTCCTTTCCCCTAACCAGGCTGAATCCATGGGCTTGCAACCTGTTCCAGAGCCTGGGGTCTTCTCAGAAGAGCCCTAGCCTTGGTTTAAGGCTCAGCTATCATAGTTCTATAATTCTTAATTTTTAAATAAAGGGCAAAGCATTTTTATTTTGCACTGAGCCCCATGAAACATGGGGCTGGACCTGCCCCTTGATGCTGAGTCAAGGGGTCTCTCTGTAGTTTCAATGTAGGACTCACCATTATTCTTAGCTGTTGATCTGTATCTTTCCAGCATACTTTCACACCCCCCCCCAACCCAGAAGGTTGTTAAGTAGTTAAAAGGAATGCAAAAGAACAAATCCAACCCAATACAGCAAAGAGCAAAGTGTCATAAACTAACAGTAGATAAGAAAGAAAAAAAAGAAAAAGGCAGGTAACCAAAATATGAGGTGAGAATGAAGTTAATTCTCCGAGCAGGTTTGACCCTCTACTCCTTAGCAGAGGATAGGGAAAATGAAACATGGATCACACAATTCCATGCTGACCAGTAAAAACGAGTCATCTTCTCTGGAGAGGCACACTTACTCTTCACGATGAGAAGACAAGAAATCTCTCAGAGAATCCTCATACAAAGAACCTTGTCAACTGGAGGGGCTTTCACCTGGTATCTGCAACTCCCCAAACAGTCCGCAACACTACGTGTGTCTTAGGGTGAGCATTGTTTGGGGGAAGCTCCATGGCTTGTGTTTCCAAAAGCACACATACCTCACAAAGGATTAAGATTCACCAGACTAAAGGGTCTCTCTGGTGGTGCAGGGATTAAGTCTCAGCACTATGAAGCTACTGGCAACCACTGCAGCACGAGTTTGATCCCCAAGCAAGGAGCTAACACACCTGGCGCAGCTGACCTCTCATGTCTCGCCCACTACTCCACTCAGCAGTGTTTTTCAGTAGATCTGCCTGTTCTACTCCCCACTGTCTCTGGTGAATGTTCTCACCCCCCACCCCACACCTCTGGCCTACACCCCAGTTCTTGTATGCATAAATAAATAAAATAAATCTTTTTTAAAAAGATTCACTGGACCAGCTGATGGGCACCTCACAATAGAAGTTTTCTCATAATGGCTGATGAAACTATCACAAAGCACAGCTTTGTCTACACAAGAAATCTCATCAACTTGGTATTGAAAATTCACCATAATGTGGTTATTTGTATGTGGGCCCACCTCAAGGCAGTGGTTTTTCCTTTCCTTCTGGTGTCCAGTACCTAACCCAAGGCTTCACACATAATCAGCATCTAGTAAAAGTGGCTAATGAATCAGCGTCTTATAAAACTGGTTGGTAGTCAGTGGACAACTGGATGCATGAATGAACTGACGAATAAATGAGCCAAGCCTTTTTTTTTTTTTTTTTTCAGTTTCTATGATATATTTGTGTTTTTTTTCTTTATTTATGTATATTTGACATCAGTTGTGGTCCCCATGGATTTCCCACCACCGTTTCACCTGTACACCTTCACCTCAGTCCTTTGTGAATGAGTCAAACTTCTAACAATCAATCTAGAGTTCTTCTACTCAGCACTGAACTCTTGCTCAGAAGTATTGAGCCATTCTCTAGCTGCATACCTGGAGACAGAGGTTCCTCACCAGGCCCTCAGGCTCTTGAGCTTCTAAAGTGTCTTTTCCTCTAGGGCAAGCCTTACTAAGGTATATAATGGTTAATTTATGTGTCACTTGTCTAGGTCATGGTTTCCAGTTGTTGGTCAAACACTGGTCTAGATATTTCTGTGAAGGTATTTTGTAGATAGGACTAGCATTCCAATCACTGACTTGAAGTAAAGCAGATTATCTTCCAAAATGTGGGTGGGTCTCATCTCATCAGCTGAAGGACATAAGAGCAAAGACTGAGGTTTCCCAAAAAGAAGGAATTCTGCCTCAAGAGTCATCCTAGAAATCCTGCCTGAATTTCCACACTGCTTGACCTTGCAGATTTTGGACTCAAGACACAAGTTCAACTCCTACTGCTGGTCTGGCCTACAGATTTCAAACTTGTCAGTCCCTACAACTATGTGAGCTAATTGCTACAAATCAGTCAACATCTTTCTCTTTTCAGACACACACACACACACATATATAAAAATATCTATATAAATATATAGATATCCACATTCATATCTATATTCATATATATAAATATATATATAAATAAATACATTTATCCTCTTGGTTCTATACCTATGGGGATAGCCCCATAGAGAGACTGAGTACTCCCCATAATTCTGAGTTGGTGACACTGTTGCTTTCCCCCAGGGATGCTCCATCAGGGTTTCACAGAAGGGGCCACAAACTGGCTGGTTATCCTCAGAAATATTGACCCATTCTCTGGCTGCATACCTGGAGACAGAGGTTCCTCACCAGGCCCTCAGGCTCAGATGAAATGGAGGTCAGAGAAGACAGCCCCCTGTGCCCTTGTGCCTTAGCTCTGCTCAGAGAAAGGCCTGGCATGAGTAGACTGCTGCAGGGCCAGTGAGGGGCTTCCGAAGAAGAGGACACTGATTTGCTCTGGGGCTCCTCTGCTGTCTGACAGTGTCTGAATAAGAAGTTGAGATATTCCAGTATTAGCAGGTAAGGAAGGAGAGCCTGGCAGTGACAATTTTAAGCTAGCTGTGCCCCCTTTCTGAGAAGTGAGTGCTGCCTGAAGCTGGGATGGGGGTCTCAGTACCCCAACATTTAAAGATTCCTCAAAAACAGCTAATACCAGGCTTTTCTAGTGGCCTAAGGGTTAAGTCTCAGCACTATCATCCCTACAGCCTGAGTTTGATCTCCTACCAGGGAGCAACCCACACGGCACAGCAGACCTCTCCTGTCTCACCTGCTGTTTCCCTCATCTCTGGCCTACACCACAGTTCATCTATGGGGGGGGGGGGGGGGGTTGGGAGAGAGGGAGAAAGGAAGAGAGGGAGATAGGGAGAGAGGAAGAAAACAGCTAACACCTATGGACACCTGAGTATGCCACACATATGTAGCTGACTTCACCCCATCAGGGATACCACAAAGGAGGAATAGCCACATCCATTTTACAGAGAAGGAAACCCAGAGAAATGGCCGACATGACACGGGACCTCACCGCTGAGGTAAACAGCCAAGTAACTTTTCTTTGTCCTCTGTTGGTTCCCCTTTGCCTCCGGATGGTGTAGCTCCTCCAGCCTTGACTGGGAACACAGCACAGATGAGCAACACACAGGCTCTGAATGGTGGTTATCTCCTGTCAAATCCCTGCCTTTCAAATGTGACCGAGACCACGCTTTCTCATCCTTGGCGGGCCCCCAGTGACCAGAGCTATTGTCATTACTTTGTAATCTGAAGCTGTGAATGTGCCCCTGAAGGGCTCTCCTAGACCCCCAGAGCTTCCCCTCCCCTCTACCCCCCACCGCAGAACTTAAGAGGCCACACCCTGCATCTTGCCATTCTCAAGGGAACTTGAGACACCAGCTTCATCAGGGAATTTTCAAACCAGGGTGGGAGAGGTGTGGGGGAATGTGGAAATTAGGAAACAAAATCATTTTGTGAACTCATTAAACGTGTGCCTCCCGCATTCCTGCGTGCTTCTCCTGTTCCCGCGTTGGGTGGCGCGCCTATTATTAACCACCACCCTCAGAGAGGAAACGTGCTCCTCATCTCAGGAACATATTGTGGGGGGAGGAGACTCCTAATATAGTGCAATCAACAAGATTTTTAAAAAGTCCCACCTCTCTGAAGTAGAACCTGGCTGAGAAACCATCTTTGGTTCTCTGCTGCAGGAAGAACATGGAGGTAGAAGATTCTAGAAGAAGCTCCTAGAGGTTTGCAAGGTCTTGATGACATGGGCCCCATCCTGTCGCCACTGGTGTTCACGTCTCTCATACAGAACCCAGTCCAAGCAGGCCACCCTTGACCCCGGCACCTTTCCTGTAGTGTCCCTCCAATTACTGTCACCTCAGCCGGAAGCCCATCCCACCTCAATCTTGGTGCATCAGGTGTCAATCAAGACAGCCAGGCCCTCCTCAAAGACTTCCTTTTCCACCAAGGCAGTCTGAGCTCCCAAAAGTAAGTGCCTGAAGTCCTGTCCCTCTGTCTTCACCTGTCCTTCCTAGCACTGACTGTCTTAGGTGACAGTGTCATTCTCTTGTATGTGTTTCGTCACTTCTTCCCGTCCTGCTCACTGTCAGGCTCAGATCAGATTCCCATAACAATGCTGTAATCAACAATGAGTTGATGTGTGATCCCTCCCTCATCTGAACCCCAACCTCGAACTGAGAGCTGTGAGGTACCTGGTATTCCATATGCAGTTCCCACTCAGCTGGGCCTTTTTCTCGCATCCTCTGAAAAAATTCCTAGCATGTTCATGCATGTGGCTCTCTCCTAAGCTGACCAGACACCTCCTTTTGGAAAGGGCTGGGTCTTATTCATCTCTCTCCTCACAACCCAATTCTAGGTAGGTTTTGGGAAATCACTATTAACCATGGAAGAAATTAGGAAACAGACTAATAAAGGGGTAAGAAAAAGAAAATGAGAGACAGTATCCCAAGCTCCTTAGGGCTTAGGTTTACACAGTCTTCAATCTTTAACACTCTGGCTGCAGCAGATGCTCAATAAAAGACAAGGGTTGCCCTAAAAGGAGCTCTCCTCAGGACTTGATACTTAAAACAGAACATTAATCTTCACAAGCTCTCAGACAGCTTTCTCCAACCTTAGTAAAGTGAGGTTACATAAGTCAGTCAAAAGGTGAAGCACAAAGACTATGTTGACAATTTGAAGTGCCACAGAAATAGATAATTTTAATGGATACAGTATTTCTATAGAAATGAAATACTATGATTGAGATAGAGGCCAAAGGTTTCAGTTGGAACATAGTGAAATTTAATTTGGATCAATGAGAGAGGTCTACGAGTCAATTACCTCTCATTTCACTACTGTGCAGTAAATGAAAGTTTAGGGCCAATAACACAAGTACCTTGGAAAGGAACATTTTACGATTCATCCATTCATCCATCACCATCACCACCACCACAAATATTCTATATAAAATGCTTTCATATTTATTAGCTCACGGGGCTTAATTCACTCTCAATTTAAAGCTCATCGAGAGTTAAGCATATAGTGGGTTTAGCTCCATTATCATTCGTTCCCATTTTACAGCTGAGAAAAATGAATCTTAGTGAATTTGTGCATCGTGCCTAAAGTCACTCATATATCTAGTAAGGGCAGGGCCTGAATTTGAAATGAGATTTTTTTTTGACCCTCCCATGACATTTGCACAAAAGAGACTTACTAAAGGAACCAAGGGGAAACGGGTTGTGTAAAGAGTGTGGGGAAAGATGGTAAGTTTAGCCATCAGGATCCAGGTAACTCAGAGGCCTGTGTGTGTCTCTAAAGAGGTGATTCCACCACTTGTAAATGTCACTAAAACAGGAAAGTGCCTGACAGCTAAGGTTTCAGACCCTGCCCAGGACTGTGAAGGGAAATGTTTTTGGGGCACAGTGGAGGGAGGCGATGCTTCAAAGCACTAATGGCAGCCCCAGGACCAGATGATGGAAGCATCAGGAAGTTATCTGGAAACCTCCTTTGCAAAATGCTCTTCCCTAGTTTTCTAGAAACCCAAACATTTCTCTTTTAGACTTATCCAACATAGAACAGAACTTCTTTTGCAATGGTCTCAGTTCAGCAGTGAAGGGAGAAATCGCTCCTAGCGTGTCCAATTTTTTGCTAAGCACCTTTGATATCCCAACCACAGCCACAGGGAACATAAGAGCTTTTGTTTGGTGGGAGATGGCACATAAGATGGCACATAGAAACCAGAAGACCTGGGGAGCTATGATAGAAAGTGACTTTGAACAAGGGGAGGAGTGGGTAGACAGGAAGACTTGTTTGTGTTGGGAAAGGAGGTGATCTAGGAAGACTTCCAGGAGGAGGTGACACTTGCATGAACTCCTGGCTAGCTAGAGGAAGCTGGTCCTGCAACAACCTAGGGGCCCAGTACTCCAAACAGAGAAGGTCCAAAGTCCTGAGGGAGGAAGGTACTGCTTTTTACAGTAACAGTAAGATGGTCAGTGTGTGGGAGGCCAGATTAGTCGGGGAGAGCCCGCCATGAGATCAGAAGTTGGCAAGACAGGTAGAGTAAGCTATGTAGGCCTAAGTAAGGAGTTGGGTTTTTATTCTGAGTATTCCTGGAAGCCACAGGAAGGTTTTACAGAAAGGAGTGACAGGAGCTGATTTACATTTTTTCAAGCTCTCTCCAGCTGCCTTGTAGGGAATGCATAGTAGAAGGGCCAACAGGGGGGCTGAGTAGAACCCGCTGAGTAAGAGATGAAAGTGGTTTAAGCTCAAATGGTAGAAATGGAAATAGAGGGAAGTGGAAAGATTCAGGTAACAGAGTGTTGGTAAATGTTTAATGTGTGGCTCTCAGGGTAAAATAAGTCCTCCTCGCTGATTTCTGTGTTGTAAATACTCCCACCATGGCTGATTTCCATGTGACATCACTAAAGGCAAAACTGGAGAGACCTGTGCACAGTCGACACTCAAATGCCGCCAGGAGCATTTGAACACACACTAGCTCAGGAGTAGACAGGACTCACTAATGAACCAGCCATGGGGTGAGGGAAATGAAGGAATGAAGGGTGATTTTCAGAATGCGGGCTCATGTGATGGGAAGAATGGAGAAATTACTTTTTGAGTCACTGACCTTTGTCCACTCCCTGGTCCCTGATTTCCTAGAAGGAAAGGCAGGACGCTACTGGGACAAGTAGCTTCATCAGATTCTTGATTCCCTGAGAGCTGACCCAGACCTCCTCCTCCCTATTGGGAGTCTAACACTCAGCCTGGTGCACAGATGGGACTAATAACAGGCAGATGCCAGAAATGGTGGCTGACCTCACCTTCCTCATCTGCAAAATGCACCATAACATGCATCTAGGGAAACTGTGAGAACCGAATGAGAAATAATGTCTCAGCTGCCAGAGCTGAGAGCTAAGGGTCTCACAAACATCACGATCCCCACACAATTCCCGTGATGTGTCACTCCTGTTTGGCAGCTAAAGAAATGAAGCTCAGACCTCTGAAGCCACATTTACACACACACACACACACACACACACACTCATCTAATCGGAGTCAGGGTCAGGAGTCAGATAACCCTGGGCAGTCGACCCAAATTCTCTGCTGCTGGGACCACCCAGTAGGGGACTGGTCAGTTTCTGCTCTCTCCCGGCAAACAATGGCTGCCACACAGAGTCAGGAGGACCCAACAGCCACCCCTGCTCTGTCAGTTCTGCTGGTTAAGCAGCAAAAAAATCAAGTCAGGCAAGAGTGGGAAAGCAGACCTCTCCTTCTCTGACCAGGCAGGCGAGCAGAGGCCCAACAGGAGCGGAGGCACACACGCTTGCCCTGGCTGGGATAACAGAGTCAGAGGGAGAGAAAGTGCAGGGAGGGAGGCTACCCTGGTGGCTGACAAAAGCCGTGACTGTGCGCAGCACAAAGGCCAGTGTGTTCCCCTGCTGGAGACAGGCTGACTGGTCCCTGACTGATAAGTGGATTTTTTTAGCCCTCTGCAAGGCCAACATTTTTTCCCCTGGGCTGATAGAGATTTATGAGCCTGGGCCATGGGGTCAGAGTCCTGAGTGTGGACTCTGCCCTTGTTACCCATGGACTATGAGTGACTCCCATCAACTTCCCGCACCTCCACTTTCTCATCTGTAAAATGGGGGCACAACAGAGAGCTCTTGCTTCAGAACCATGTTGAAGACAGAGGGGGCACACACCTCCCGAAGAGGAAAGTTTGGGTGCAAATCACATCAAGAGTTATTCCCTTACACCCTAATGCTGAGAGCACTCAGTGGCAGTCGATGAGTAGGAAGGAAAACAGGAGGGAAAATCCTGTCAACTCACTTCTAAATGTTATGCACGTGTAAATGACACATTAGTTTCCTCTTAGCCTGTGAGGCTATAAATTGTCAGATGCCCATGGAAGCCTAATGGTTCTGGTAAAGCACAGTCCTTCCTGCAACCACCAGGCAGGGGCCTTCCACGGAGGGGAACAGAGCCAGACCTCTCTGTGGGGGCGCCAGGCAGAAGGCCTGTTTGGCCTTGCAACTGCTCCCCTTCCAGCAGCCTCTGCTACTCATGCGAAAAGGACACATGTTCTGAAATCACTGTTGTCGGGAAACTTGTCAGGTTTTGGTGCTCGATGCACCGTGGTAAACACCCAATCAGCCCGAGGAGAGGATGACTCACATTATAAAAGGATGCTTGACTTCGGCAGTCATGGATGCCACTTACTTTCTGTGCCAGGCACAAATTTGGTGGTCACACAACCTGTAAAGTAGATCTGATTTTTTTTAAGTTTTTTTTAATTTTTTTAATTCATTTATGCATACAAAGCTGGGGTACAGGCCAGAGTTGCAGGAGGTGAGAGGATTCACCAGAGAGAGAGTGGGGAGCAGAACAGGCAGATTCACTGAACTACACCGCTGAGGGGAGCAGCAGGTGAGCAGGAGAGGTCTGCCGTGCCATGTGGGTCCCCTCCCTGGCTGGGAATTGAACCCACGCTGCAGTGGCTGTGGAAGTCCCACCGTGTGAGGCTCGACCCCTTGCGCCACCAGGGAGGCCCAAGACCTGATTATTAGCTCCATTTTATAACTGAAGAAACCGAGACCAGAGTGGCGAAGGAACTCACCAGGATCAGCGCAGCAAGTAACTAGTAGAGCCGGGATGACTTCAGGCAGCTCAACACCAGGAGCCAAACCCTCATGCTGCCTTTGCAACTCCCGTGGTGCCGGCTGGCTTATTCCCCGGTTACAGTCCAAGTTCCAAGGCTAAAAGCCCAGAGTGACTTCGAGAGCACAAACCAAATGGTGCAGAGGCCAGGAAGTCAGTCTGATCTCAGTTCCAAAGCGAGAAGAGGAGCGGTTCTTTATGTGGTCAGTTTCCGAGTCCTCCTCGTAACCTGGCTTGTTGGTATGAACCAGCATCTCTACTACAGTCATTGCTCAGACGGAGGCAATCTCTGAACAGGCCTGGATAAGCACACTAGACGTCTAGGAGAATTTCCCCCAACGAGACTCTCTCCTTTTGTTGATGGAGCCAACTGTCGAGCCCACTATTGCTCAGCTCCACTCAGTGAAAACAAGGGCCCAGTCACCATACCTTCTATCTTTTTTCTTTCAAACTAAGTTAAACAAAACCTGAACATTCATGTGAAATTTCTGGAAAACCAACCTTTTGGTGGGCCCAGTTGTGACCCCAGAAACGGTGTCCAACCTCTGGTATTACTTTATAGCTTCTCAGACACTTCACACCCATTGCCTCACTTTGTTTGGATAGTCAAAGTTGTTCCCCCATTTCACTGATGGATAAATTGAGATTAAGAACTTAGAAATCAGTGAATAGTGGAGACCATGAAGATACAGTCTATTGGCTGTCCCAGGTTAGAATCTTATGTCCCTCACACACATCCAGGGCCAGTGAGCTAACTCCAGCAACCCGGACTATTTTAAAATTTCTGGTTTTGAGAGCATTACCTGAACTTTGACCTGCCTGTCACACTGTAGAATTCTGAAAGTATGTCCACTCCCCTTTCCATGTGACCAGCTTTGGAGCCACCAACCTGACAAAGTGACCATTACCAGAGAAAAAAGGCAGTAAATCTAGTGTTCAGGAATTAACACACATGTTCTCACTGAGTCCTTAGGAAAACACAACACAGTAGACTTCCCTATCCCTGAGCAACTTTGCAGTACAGTTGCTGAATACCATCCCCAAGTATAATCAGTCACCAATGGGGAGGCAATTCATAGTGAGGTCATTCTGATTCCATCACCATCTATGTATCTACTCATTCACCCATTTATCCATTCATCTTTCCACCCACCCACCCACCTACCCACCCGTTCATCCATCTAATCATCTATCCACCATCCACCTACCCATCCATCTATCCATCCATCCATCTGTCCATACATCTATCCACCAACCTCCCCATCCTTCTATCCATCCTTCCATGCATGCATGCATGCATGCATGCATCCATCCATCCATCCAATAAATATTTCTTAACGACCTACTATATATCTGGATCCACTCTGGATACAACTTTCTCTTCTGCCATAACACTCTCCAGAATCTTTTTTTTTATGCTAAGACCCCTGAACTCTTTCATCTGATCTTTATGTGATCTTTCTCCTACCCTGACTTGTTGGTATGAACCAACATCTCTACTACAGTTATTGTTCAGACGGAGGCAATCTTTGAACAAGCCTGGATAAGCACATGTCTAGAAGAATTTCCCCCCAACTAGTTTCTCTCCTTTTATTGACAAAACCTATGCTCTTATCAGTTTTCCTGGCAGCCTTCCCACAAGCAATTTTTCCACCAAAACCATGAAAATTGTTTTCACAGCTGCTGTTACTAAACCATGTCTGGTCTCTGGATATTGGCTTTAAGACCTAAGAAAAACTGAACTACACCTACATCTATTAAGTAGACTTAACATGTTAAACATCTTATGAACATTTTAAAATTCATACTACTCTTTCCGTTTTCCAGTAATAAAAGTAAGACTCAGAGAGGTTAAGTAACTTGACTATGATTATGATTATCCAGCCAGTTAGTCATAAAATTGGGATAGGAACCTGTTTATGGCTGTGTGAGCCCTGCGCTCAGAGCTTATGGTATTTCCAATTCACAGTCATACCTGTGAAGCTTTTTCTCCTCTGAACAAGACTGTTGCTTTAGACTATTGTCTTTGATCCAATATCCTGGTGACTCTTTCCACCGTTCTTTTTTTTTTTTTTTAATTTTTTTATTTATGCACACAAGAGCTGGGGTACAGGCCAGAGTCACGGAGGTGAGAGGCTTCACCAGAGACAGAGCAGGGAGCAGAACAGGCAGATGGACTGAAGTACACCGCTGAGGGGAGCAGCGGGCACAGCAGGAGAGGTCTGCCACGCCATGTGGGTCCCCTCCCTGGCCGGCAGCAGGGATCGAACTCGTGCTGCAGTGGCTGCGGTTTGCTTCATAGTGTGTTGCTTAACCCACTGCGCCACCAGGGAGGCCCATTTCCACCATTCTTAACACAAAGAATGATCCGTCTAAGTCAGCTATAGTTCCTGAGCCCATCAATGCTGAGCTCGGTAAACACCATTGACTACCTAACTGGGCTTGTGGCAGAAAGTAAACAGAATGACAGCGCTAACAAAACAAGCACCAGAACCCATGAGCAGGTCCCAGCCACCTTCCAAGTAAAGAACTGCTACCCAATGGGGAAACCTTGCGGCATACACAGTCCAACAGGGCTCAGCTAAACCCCCATGTGGGCCTGTCAAGCAACAATATCTTTGAAGCTGACTGCCCTGGGTTGGGGCTGACCCTCTATCCTAGGCCAGGAGCCAAGGCCTAGGAGAAGTCTACACCCATGTGAGGAGAGACCAAAGACTATCCAACGGTCTTCAACATGGCATCCCAGCCTCCAGGCCCCCCTCCATGGCCCACTCTCACCCTGTATCCTGAGTATTTTTCAAGCACTAGACCGCTGGAAATCTTGCCCTGGCTGCCCATCACCTTCAACAGAAAATCCTATCCTTGCTCTGGGCTATGAAAGAGTCATCAGGTGTTGGTCTTGCCTTTCTCCCACCAACCCCAGGAAACAGCTCTATTCTAGAATTACCACTTTTCAAGGTAGGTTCTCAGGAATCCTACTCTTAAAAGATAGTCTAAGTGTGCAGAGAAATCATTGAGTATAGGAAATACTGCAAATGATTACATGATCTTGAAAAATCACAATAAACAGTAACTTGTTGCCTAAGGTTGAGAAGTCCTTTCATAAAGAGATCAATTTCACTTCATCTGAATTTCTTATTGGTTGTCAGACCCCCTTATCTGAGTAACACTCATTAACATCCCAAGAGAACAACTTTTGGATTAGCTGGTGATGTCACCCATTTCCCACTGTTTCTTTCATGCTTTAGGGTACAGAATTATGCTCTATCCTCCAACAAATACCTTATTCTTCTTTCACCACCTACAAAACTCTTATTCATACTTCAAAGTCTGGTTCAACTTACAAGTCCTTTGAAAAATATCCCTGTCACCTCCAGGCTTGTTTTGTTCTTGCCTGAATGATAAGCTCTTATCACACAGCTTGCTACTACAAGTCTCTCCTCATGACAGGAACCAAGCCTGATTTTTCTCTAGAAGCCAGTGTTTGGCACCATTTCTGGAAGAGGGACCCAAGTCGTGTGTGATGGGACACAGGAGTCCATGAACAAGCCGAACGGTGGGCAAGTCACATTCCTGACAGGTGCTTGCATCAGCGGCAGAGTCCCACCAGGTTCCTGGTCGCCATGACTGAAGGTAGCCCCCTCCCCTTAGCAAAGCAACATGATCTCAAGGCAATAACTGCCACTCTCTAAGAGAGTCAATGGGTCACTTCAGGAAGATTCAAAATAGATGCCATACTGCTACCTCACTTGGCGTTGCTAGGAAACAGCTAGTTTGCTACAAGGCAGGTTGATTAACATTTTGAAAAAGACACAAACTAAGAAATGGCTGCATCTCCTCACCCTGCCCAAACCAGCCATCAGCACTTTGGCATCAATTTCTTTTTCTGCTAGGCGGAAGTGAGGATTAAAGACATACAGAATCTTCTCCAAGGTCTCTGGGCCACTTCTGAAGTGTGACCGTGAGTCTGTAAAGCACTGAGGTCACAAAGTAACACATTTAATCTCACTCCAGTGTTTCACTGAGGATCTGTGTGCATCTTGGCCTAGGAGGAGCCTGGAGAAGACACAGTCTATACAAAAAGAAGGGAGCTCTAGGTTCCTTTTGCCCCCTACCTGACTGGCTCTTGATTACAGAAACCCAGGCATTGGAGTGACTAATCCTGCCTAGAAAATGGGGCCAAGGCATCCTAGGGCCTCAAAAGAGTATGTAGGATCACCAGACTATTACGGGATGAAGTCCTGCAGGAAGCAGACAGCTGGTCCTGTTCCAAGGGCGCCACCATAGGAGGCACTTCCTCCAAGAAGTCCTCCTTGCTGACTCCCTGTCTAAACTCCAGAGCAGTGTGCTAGGTGTCATAGGTTACAGATGAGGACCTGAAGCTCAGAGAGGTCACACTAAGAGCAATTTGTCAGGCTAGGACTTGAGCCCAAAGCTGACTCACTTATGAGTTGAATTAACAGGAAACACATAAACGCAATTTTTAAATTTGGGGCTATTTTCCCTGTTCTATATGGAACAGTGACTTGTGGGATGGGAGGGAAGCATGGCTGGGTCCACAGAGCCCCACATGGGCAGTCATGGAATCTGGTTCCCATGACTAACAAGCCGTGTTACCTTGAAAAACCCTTCTCTTCCACTGGGCCTCTAGCTTCTGATCTGTTAAATTGGGACAGCAAGTGCCATCTTGTATGCTTGCCTCCTCCCTGAGTAGTGGATGATAAATATAACAAGAGCTTTAAAAAGAATACATACTATGCAATACTCCGTGTAGAGGACGTGCTGAGACGGAATTGGCTGGTTGAGTGCTTGTGAGCTATTACTGCAGTGCACTGAGGAGCCCAGAGAGCTGGGATCTGGGTCCCAGTTGGTTTCTACCACTTTGAACAAATTCCTTAATCTCTCTAAGCCTCATTACACCCATCTGTAAAATGGGGGATTATAATGCCTCGTTGGTAATATTGTTATGAAGACGCAATAAGTTAAGGTTTGTAAAGATCCAGGCTCAAGAGAGATGCAACATATTTGAGTTTCCCTCTACGCTACTGCCCTCTCTAGAACCACTGAAAGGCAGAGGGGCCTGCCTGTCACTCCTGCTGGCCAGCTGCCCAGGAGACCCAGCTGCTGGGATTGGCCAGTATGCACGATGGCACTTACTCTATGGTGCCCAGCAGGATGAGACAAACTGTAGCTTCCAAGGCTGAGCCCTAGCCCTACTCAGGGACACAGCATGGAGCCACTCTGAGAAATCCACATTCAAGGCACAGTCTCCCCAGACCCCCAGGGAAGCACAATAGCTGAGAGAACAAGGAGGTTACCAAGTTAATCGTTCCCGATTAAAGCAACTGGCAAAAGGCCAGCCAGGCCAGTCTTTGTAAAGTTCAAGTTCTGTCAGTAGTTCAAGGTGATTCTCACACCTCACATCTGCACAGCACCTTACAATTTACCAAAGGCCTCTGTAAACAGTATTCATTCAATAAATCTTTGTGGTGTACAGGAATCAGCAGGCTAGATGTTTTTTCACAAGACCTCATTTAATTGGTGAGGGCAGTCTGGGTGAAGCAGGTGTGTACCAGGTGTCTTACGGTGACGACACACTGCTTCCACCTTGTAAGAGAAACTGTCCCAGTCCCAGCCTCCCGTGTTTGTACCATGTGACCTGAAGCAGCCATGTTTTATATCATGTGACCATGTCCCATTAAGATCACAGCTGATTGAACCATAGGTGGCTTTGGTCATGGCATATCAGCCTGGGTCCCCATATGGGCTGTCTGGGAACCTGCTGTTTGTCTCACTTAGATTCCTCTGGTGAAGAGTTGAAATTGGAACTGAGAGCAAAGATGGTGGGTAAGTAGCAGAGGAAAGAAAAATGAGGAGTTATTAAGCTATGTCAGGTGATTGAGGCCAGGACGGGGGATTAAAATCTAAGAAAAAAGCAAAGGAAATGGATGAACAGTGAGGAAAATAGAAATAGGGCCTCCCAGGGATAGAAGGGCCTTTCCTGAGTCTGGGCCAACCGGGTGCTCAGAACACAAGCCTGTGGCCTCTGTGCTGGACCTCACTGCTTTTCAGACTGCAAGGCTGCATCTCAGTGGGGGAGGAGGTGGTATTAGAAGGACACAAACTGTGCAATCTGTTTCTCATCCATCTCGTCCCCTGGAATGTGAGATCTGAGAGGGCAGGGACAGCATTACTTTGTTTACTGTTGTCTCCACAGCCCAGAGGACAGCTCACTGCAGAAGAGATGCTTGAACTTGTCTGTCAGATGAGTGACTGAATGAATTCATCAGTCCCAGAGCTTTCCGGTCAGAATGAACCAAAGGGGTTTGCATAACTTCATCGACAGACAGCAGTAAGTGCTGCTTCACTGGGGATTCCAGATGCTTCTGGGGAAAGTTTTTACTTCCTTCTCCCTTGGGAATTATTTGTGGGAACTAGCTGAGGCCAGTTTAGGTTCAATGTCTGGTCAGCACTGGGAGTATGAGGCAGCTTTGGCACTGGCTGGCCCCTGACCGCCACCTAGGCAGCAGATGCAGTAGTTTCCCCCACAGCATCCCTACAAGTGACCTCTGTCCCTGTCCAAATCACACATGTCAAGGAGTGAATGGCCCACTGTCATCCCTACCACCTCAGGGCCACCCTGGCAGGTGGAAAGGTGACTTGAAATGTAACTCCATTCACCTTGGCCCAGGCCCCAGGCCGCACAGTCTCACACGAGCTGCCTAAAGTATCATGAGGAAAGCATGAAATAAATGCTGTTCTGGCATGGGGTCTAGGGAGACACGAATTTCAAATTTACTGGGTGACTTTGAACCACTCACTTAGCATCAATGAAAGCAAAAGGTCTGAAGTCTTTGGTCAGACACAGATCTGTGTCCCAGCTGAATCATGGGCAAGTAACTTTAGCTCAGCAACTCAAGCCTCAAAGAGAATAACACCACCCAGCCGAGAGTAATAACGGCCTGCCGGGAGCATTCAAATGGGCTGCTGATTCAAGGCAGGCAGGGAGGTCTGGTTTTCTCAGTTTACTTGTGAGCCACAGGCCCAGGCTGAGTCTTGAAGTGGGAGATGACGGAGCCCAGCTTGCAACCCTTTCTGACATCGCACACACATCACAGTGGCAGAGCTTGGGCTCTGAGTGCAGGGAAGATTCAGGGTGAGCTGGTTTCCCCCTCCCCACCCCCGGCTCCATCTGCAGCATCAGCAGAAAGGCAGGAGGCCAAGTGGGAGAGAGTGAAGGGGCGTCCTTGCCATGCCATTCCCTCACCCAGCGGCAAGAAACACACAGACTCACTGGGCTCGGATCCAGACTCCGGCTCCCACTGCCCACGTGTGTGACTCGGGACAAACCACTATTACCTGAGTCTGTTTCCTCACCTGCAGAGCAGGAGTGGTTACTGGCTCTATCTCCAGCAAGACATTGCTAATGGAGATCAAAGATGGTATTAGGGGCCTCCCTGGTGGCTTAGGGGTTGAGTCTCAGCACTATCACTGCAATGGCCCACCACAGTGGCCTGAGTTGTGTCCCCAGCCAGGGATCTGACCCACATGGCACAGCAGACCTCTCCCGTCTCACCTACTGCTGCCCTCAGCAGTGTATTTCAGTAGATCTGCCTGTTCTGCTCCCCACTCAGTCTCTGGTGAATCATTTCATCCCGCTAGCCCCTGCACGTCTGCCCTATACCTCAGTTTGTCAATGTAAAAATAAATAAAACCTTAAAAAAATATATGGCATTAGGTCAGAAAATTCCTGGTAAATTCAAAAGTGCTATTCTTTTGAAAAGGGTCACCCTACTTCGAAGGCTGGAAGCAGCTCTGTGCCCTCCTCACTCTTGTGCCAAGGTCAGGAGTCTCAATGCTGAGCGCCGAAGCCACAGCTACCCCTCACCTCTGCATTTCCCTTTCTTGCATCTATGAACACCTAACAGCGGAATCCTTTCCTCAGCCCTGTGAAACAAGTGCTTACCCCAGTGGTTACTGAGTGATGGTTATAACCCCAGCAAAGAAATTATGGGAGGAAGAAAAGAAAAAGAGGGACAAAAACTGGAAGGGAGCCAATATCAAAAGGGAAGGAGGGGCACGGGGGCAGGGGGATGGAGCACAGAGAGCAAAAAAGAATAAATGCACCCCCTCATGTTGGGGGCCAGAGAAGATGCTGCAAGGAAGCAGCCGAGCTACTCCCTAGGGTGGGATGTGAGGTTTAAGGTACCTGGACCCCTCCCCTGGGCCTGAGGAGAAAGTGACAGGTCAGCAGAGTCATTCAGCTGAGCTACAAAAGCCTTCTGCCAGGGTGGCGAAAAAATATTAAAGGAGACTTCCTCGGGCTTTAGAAATTGCTGAAATACAGAGGCCGCAATGGAAGATGAAGTGTCCTACAAAGGGAGCTCCGAATGGAATCAATTTCCCTGGGCTGACTTTTATGTCCTATTATAAGAAATTGAAAAATTATTTCTGTGGGAATGTCGCTTTGCAGGTCCACCTCTCCAGAAGATATTGGGACAGAAAATGGCTTCCAATAAAGGGGCCCCGGGTCTTGTCCTCCATCACTGGAGTGAATCCTCTGCTTTGTGATTTGGGGGCCAGAGGAAAAGGGTCAGGGAAAATCTGGAGGCTGGAGGGGAAGGTCATGAAGCAAGACAAATGTGACAGCCCCAGGGACCACCAGCTCCCAATTGCCAGACACACACGCCACCGACTAGAAACTGATACGCTTGAGGTTGGCCAGACGGGCCACAGCGGAATGTCGGGCTTCCCTGGGCAGAACGCCACATGGCAGAGGGGACTCGCAGCTGCTGCCTGGCCACACGTGTTTACTTCTAGGGTCGCAGCATGAAAGGCCTGCCCACCCATCGTTCCTCTCCTCACACCCATGTCTCCGCCTCTGTGAACTTCTCACCTCTCTATAAGCCTGACAGGCCTTTCTTCTGTGCCTTGGGTCTCAGCTGGAGCTCTCTCCACTCTCTGGAATGCTCTTCCTCCAGGTCAGTCTTGCAAACTCCTCCTCATTCTTTAAGAGCCGGCTCATATGTGCCTCCTTAGGAAATCATCCCTGACCTCCCTCCACTGGCCTATTAGTTCTCTGCCCCTGATGCAATGGCCTGAATAATGGGGCCCCCCCAAGGCCAAAGGCCTCATCCCCAGTACCTACAACTATATTACCTTCTGTTGCAAAAGGGACTTTGCATAAGTCAGTTGTGACTAAGTTAAGGATCTCAAGATGCATTTTGCCAGTGGCCCAAGTTCATCCAAGGGTCCTTAACAAGAGGGAAGCAGGAAGGAGATAATTAGTAGTAGGAGATGTGAAGCAAGAGGTGGAAGTGACACCAGGAGCAGCCACAGACTAGGGAATGCAGGTAGTCTCTAGATGACAAAGACCAGGAAATGGATTCTCTTTCCAGAGCCTCCAGAAGGAACCTGCCCTGCTGAAGCCTGGATTTCAATCCAGTGAGACAAATGTTGAATTGCTGGCCTCCAGGCCTATAAGAAGATACATTTGTGTGGCATTAAGCCACTCAGTTTGTGGTAATGTGTTACAGCAGGTATAGGAAGCTAGCATACTGGCAGGCTTTCTCCTGCCTCCCCTGAGCCCCCCAAAACTAACTGCATGTCCATTTCTTCATCTGTAAAATGGACTCTATAACCCACTGGCAGAAACAAGCAGGTGAGAACAAACGAGGTTGAGCACTCAGAACAAGGATGTGGGGAACAAGCTCCTCTTCCAAGCCTTGAAAAAGATGGGGCAGCACACTGGGCAGGGGGGTCTTACTCCCCATCACAGAGGAGGCTGTAGACCCCACAGAGTGCTACCGGACCTAAGTGTCATGAGGGCTCTCCAAGTGAGGTCAGATGCAGAAGTGACAAAGGCCATCTTGGGCTAGGGTGGTGGAAGAGTTTCCCAGGGAAGCCTGTCTCAGACTGGCAAAGGTGTATTTGACTTGGCTGGACCATGGTGAGAGGAGGGTCCCAAGGGTAAGGGTCTCTGAGAACAGAGGCAAAGGCCATAGGGTCCTGTAAGACTGGAGAGCTATACTGAGTAGCTGGGAGAGATGAGGGTGGATGCCTGGGAGCACAGTGGGGCTTTGGAAGACTAGCACTGTCTGCCAGGACCAGAGCAGACAGTCAAAGGGCTCCCAGACATAGCTGCACAGAGGAATCGTTTGGGTCCTCACTGGGAATATTTGAAATCCTAATACCTGGGCTGCACTCAGGTCCATTTAACTCAAAGGAACCCAGGCGTGGGTATTTGTTCAAACCCCAGGTGGTTGCAAAGTCTGGACCAGGCCAAGATGCTCTGCTCTAGGCCTTCTGTTGCTCGAGGATTTGGTTTCAAAGGCCTCACCTCCTATGTGAGCTGCAAGGAGTCTCGCTGGTGTGGTGGCCCTGCCTTAAGGAACCCTAGCACTTGATGGCACTGAGGAGGGGTGGGCTCAGCCCTGGTGCTCCCAGCTCACCCCCAACATCACTAAGGCTTCTCTGCAGTGGTGACCCCAAGCATAAGTAGCCTGGGGACAAGGGATGCTTCTTTCTCCTGGACCTGGAGAAAGAGTGAAATAGCATGTACTTGGCTCTGGCTTCCAGCCCACCCTTGCAAAGGCAGTTTATATGGACCCCACTTAATTTATTCTGAAACAAATATTTGAAATTCTCCTGTTCTACAAATGAGGACATGGAGGCTCAGGGAGGTTCTAAGTGACTTATCCTAAGTTTTTTCAAAAAGGAAATGTGACAGCTGGATGTCATGTCTAAAGTCTGAGCTAAAGTGTCCAGGCCTCAGTTCCCCTCCTCTAGAATGGGACTCACAGTCTCTTTCATAGGGTACTTATGAGCATTAATATATTAAGATGTTAACCATATAAATGAGAAAATCTAATGTTTCAGTCCAGCCATTGCTTGATAAAAATGGCCCCGATTGTCTTTTTATAACAGGACTCCATCCATACTAATGAGTTTGTGGTTTGAAAAATAGTGACTAAATTTCAAAAGAAAAAAAAATGAATCAAGACCAGATTCTTTTGTTTCTCCACTTTCTTCTCTTTGCTTTCTGAAAAACTAATGAGCTTGTTACCAGTGCTAATTAGCTCTTGTCCTAGCACCCAATCAATAAGAAAATATCTCAGGTTAGCCACCTGAGGGCCTCTGGGTGAAAGTTGAGCCAAGAGGCAGGGCTGCTTCCCCAGGTTTCGGCCTGGGCCCACCAGGGGACCTCCCTCCTGGAGCGCAGAGCACACGTGAGGTTCTGTGCATCTGGGACAGTGCCCAACAGTTTTCTGAGACATGCTATGGATCCTCCTCACTATCAAGCTTCCCTCCTGTCTTAAGTCAGTCTCCCATCAGTGAGGCATATCCAAATCCACGAGGATTTATTGTGCCTGGCATGGAGCACATACCTAGTATCTGTTGAATGAATGAACATATATAAACTGACAGACACGGGTCCTTTAACAAGGGGGATTCTGGAATACATCCTGAGAAATGTGAGGCTGGAGGATTTCATCTTGAGAAGGTGTAGGGTAAGTGAAAGTGATCGGGCTTTTCTGTCCTTCCACCATTGGTGTCGATGATGGACACCTGTGTCCTGCACGCAGGCCTGATGGCGGGCACCTCAAGTATGGTGTGGGCATGTGCAAGTGGGCGCACCTGGGCTGAGAGATGGGGTGTATAAGGGGGGCATCACAAAGATGCCAGCAGAGAGAAGAGAGTGAGAACAGGAGAGAGAGAGAGAGAGAGAGAGAGAGAGAGAGAGAGAGAGAGAGAGAGAGAGAGAGAGAGAGAGAGCAGAAAGAGCAGAGCAAGCAGAGACCAGAGAGCCCAGAGAGAGTGAGATGCACCAGGGGCTAGGAGGTCTGCCAGCCTCCTGGCCCCCCTTCTCCTCTGTCTGCTGTGTACCTGGTCGCCTCTGATGTAAAGATCAATAAAAGCCCGAAAAAGCCACTGAGGGCTCCAGAACTCCTCCTTTACCCATCTGCCAGATTGTTTGAGAACCTGCTCTGTGCCTTGCTGGCACTACAGGTCATTGAGTGTAATTATACAGACTTACACAGCAAAGCCTCCTTCACACCCCGGCTGTATATATAAGTGGATCCATTGCTGTCTGTCAATGACTGAAACTTCATTACATGGCGCAGGACTATAAATGGCCTTTGTCTTCCAATTTCCATGCCCATGAGGTTCCATGGACCTGAGACAGAGGAAGAGACATCTCTTCCCAAAAGCTGGGGGGTGGGTGTCAGGAAGCCAGAGAAGGGGGTTTGACCTGAGCACACAGGTCAGCCCTTAGCAGAGGGGAGTGGGTTAAGCCAGGGAATGAAAAGCATAGGGACCTTCCAGAAGGTCTCATACCTGCACGACTGCTCTGACTGAGCTGCCTGCAACCAGAGTGCATTCAGGAACAGATGGCTTGTTGTCTTAACAGATGAGTGAGACACCCACAGAGAAGAGCGTGTGAGTGCCCGACTAGCAGACTGTCTCTAGCATCTTTGAAAATGAAAGTTCTCCTTGACCGATGCTCAAGCGTGCAGATCACTCTGAGAGTCTCAAAATCTTTCTCTGCCTTCTCTCATTCTCCTTTAGCCCTTCTTTTGGACCCTTCTAGAATGGCAGAATTTCATTTTTCTAAGAAAAAACATTGGCCCAAGGCAGGAAGCAGAGCAGATAGGCCACCTTCACAACTCTACCTACATTTTCGACTAAATTATCAAGACAAATATGTCAGGAAACTGAACTTGGCTGGAATGGTTAGGTCATTCATTTTATTTACCATCTAAACACACTTGAGAGCTGAGACAGATTCATTCAAGTTGCCGCTTCTTAGTCGGATGCAATTCACAGTAGAAATCACTGCCATCCAAAGCTTCCATAACTTCCAAAGGGTAATGGATTTTTTTTCAGCCCATCTTTCTTCTCTGCTCATATTTGCTTGAGAATTCCAAATGGATTCTATTTACTGTAATTACTGTTCTAACTGCAGCTCACTTGCAATGCATCAGGTTAATGTTAACAAGATACCCAGCTGATGCTGGTAATGTGTATTCATTGTTCAAGCTCTTACCCACCCCCTTTGGTGTTGTTTCAATTCTATTTTCTGAACCCAAAGGGGAGGGAGCAAAGCCAAGCAACACGGGTGTTTTTTCCTCTGTTTCATTCTTCTCTAATGCCATGGGCTTTTTTCTCAATGGATATTCATTTTCTTGGGTATTCCTGCTCTTGTAGGAATATTATTACAAATATTATGCTTTATTTAAATACTGATTTACATGCCTGCCTCGAATTTTTTAAGGTATTTGTATCATTAAAATTCCTACTAATATTTGAGTTAAGGTCAACAACATTCCTGGCAAATATGCAAGACATGTTCCATCCATGTATCTCTATACTAAGAGAAACAATGACCCAGTCTCCATCTCTCAATTATTGGGTAGCTTCTATTCTTAAGTTGGGTTTCTGGAGAAATCAGACTGAGGAGCACTAAGTTCAGATGCTAGTTCCACCACTTACTAGCTGTAAGAATTTAGACGAGTTTCTTTCTCTAAACCTTAGAGTTTCCTCATCTGTAAAAGTACAAAACTAATACAAAACTAATCACATGTTGTGAAGGTCCTTATACATCGTGGTGCTTAAAAATTATATTATTATACTGGACGGTTAAGGATCCCATACCAGGCACATTTATTGTTGATTGGGGCAAAAGGATAAAGGATATTGGAGCCTCCAGTAGATTTGACAGGATTTTAATGCTGAAGCAGGGGACTGGATACAGAGACAGATCAGCAAGCAGGGGAGCTGGGAGGCAGGCAGCAACAGAGCCTCTGAGCCTGTAAACCTTCTGGCCACCCCCCATTTCCCCATTTCCATGCTCTCTCCTTGCCTTCTCCTACCTTCTCTCTGACTTCTCTCTCTCCCTGATCGCCACCATCTTGGTCCAGATGTCCGTACTTACATATGTGCATGCCCGTGCCCTCTGGCTTCTCCCCATGTCCATAATCATAGATGCGAGTGCCCCACGCTTGGGCTCCCAAGAGCTTTTTACAATAACTCACGTGTAGGTAATGAAGACTGGGGGGAAGCAAAACCACAGGTGGCACCCCCGGAGGCTAGCAATGGAAGGTGAAAAAGAACCTGAATAACTCCATTTTCGTTATATACCCTGTCAAGAATTCTAACCATGCAGTCACTCCAAGGCTCCCAGCACCCACATAAGACTTTAATGGGGTCTACTTAGGACTTCCAAATGGACTTATGGAGTTGGAATGGTTTGAAGAATGAATCTTTACTACTCAAAGTAATTCACAAATCAACAAATCAGCATTATCTAGGAATTTATTGAAAGGCAGACTCTGAGATCCTTCAGGGTGAAGGGGAAATATAGTTATAATTCCATGGAGTTGACAGAAAAATAGAAGAGCTATTCCCAATAAAACCCCAAGTCCATTCTGGTTTATTTCATTACGCAAGCAGCTGTAATCCCCCAGAGAACATTCTACATTCCTCCCAATAGTGATGCTCATTAAGCATGATGTAAACAAATGTCATGTGTTGATTCGGGTACATAAAGACACACCACTCTGACATAACGCAGGCAGCTAGTCAAACTAGCAGTAAGTGTCTTCTTTTTCCACCTAGTTACCTCATCTGTAAAATGGGGATACCAACACCTACCTCCAGGATTGTTTGAAAGTGCGAGCAGATGCCAAGTGCTCAGCATGATGACTGGTATCCACAGGCATCCATTGCAGCTGTAGCAGCAGCAGCCTTAGCGATAATATGTATGCGTATGGGGAGGGGAAGAAGTAGAGCTTGGAGATGCCACCATTCCTGCCATGTCTGCAAGAGGAACGACTGTGGCCCCATTCCCAGAGCCAAATCCTGAGAGTCAGTCACCTCCTGTGATTAGGGGGAGGCAAAGGAGAACTGCAGTCGGGATAAAATAATTCAGCTTTTCTTCCTGTCTCCTATTAACTTTCCTGGGAAAGCTACTTAACCACTGACAATTTCACTTTCTTCATCTATGAAATGGACATAATAGTATTTCCCCTGACTGCCCCAAGGCTGAAGTGAAGAGCTCATAAAATAAAGCACCCGAAAGTGATTTGCAACCTTACTAGCATGTCAGTTGAATAAATGTGCAACCTTACTAGGATGTCAGTTGAATAAATGGGAAAGATCCTTGTGATCCCTGCTTCTTCCAAAGTCCCGAGCCCTGATCCCAGCATAGTTCTCAGCTGTTTGCGCTTCTCTTTTTCTCCCTTTCCCATCAAGCCACCTGCCTCTATGGTTCCTCCATCACCACGCAGATCTCCTTCAATCTCCATCCTTGGGTTTCATTCTCTCCCTTTTCTGACCAATTTGCTATCCATAAGGATGAATTTCTCTAAGAAACTAATTTCTCCTCTAACATTAGAGGTGGAATTATCACGAGGTGAGGAGGGTGCCTTAGCCTTTCCATTAACTCCACTAGTCCCTACTCTCCTCCCCAACCCACCACAATGGAGTCCCTCTGTGGTTCTACAGAGACAGTCTAGGGCTACCAGGCCCCAATTCCACACAGCATCCATCCCACTTTCTGAACAACAATTTAAGGAACTCCTAATAACCTAGGTCTGAGGACAAGGGAAAAAGGATGACCTTGGCTCATTTCTTCCCCATGATGAATTAAAGATCATGACAGACCAAGTTGAATGACTGACTTTGGAGCTGGGTTCTTGTTCCCACTTACTGAGATGCAGGGAGTTGGAAGCCAACTTCTTCCAAGGAGGTACTCGCTCCCATGGCACTTTGGCACCACTTTGTGGTCTGGTGGGGTCTGCAGACAGCCATCTTTCCAGATGTCTGTGTGACCTTTGCCCAGTTACTTCTGTGTTCCTGAGTTGGGGGCCCTGTACTCCTTTCAGCCTCTGTTTCCCTATCTATATAAAGAGGAACTTAGCTCATGGTTGTTTTGAGATTTAAATGTGGTAGAAGATGTGAACAGAACATGGATGAATGTGGCATATATCAGATGTTTAGTTATTGTTATTTCCCTCCCTTCCCAGGCCACCTGGAAAAAACTATGAGCTTTTGGTACCCAGCCACAATCACCAGTCTTCAAGATCATTCATTTATGTTATAAATATTCATTGGCTATTACTCATGTTCTGGTACAAGGCTCCAGGCTAAGGATAAGGTGTGGAGCAATATCACTATGTCTCCAATCTCTGGAAGCTGTGTTCTCACACCAAACACTAGTCGTCTCCTAAAGGACTCTTCCAACATGGTGGAATCTGATGATATTTGGAGACGGAGGCTTTGGGAAGCAATTAAGTTAATATTATGTCATCAGGATGGAATCTTCATGATGAGATTAGGGGCCTTACAAGAGGAGCAGAAAAAGACCTCTTTCTCTCTATGTAGACCCATGGATGAAATGCCCTGTGAGGACAGCATGATGGTGATGATCTGCAAGCAAGACAGAGAGCTCTTACCTTAAACTAGTCAGCACCTTGACCTTGGATGCCCCAGCCTCTAATACTGTGAGAATTAAGTTTCTGTTGATTAGCTCAAGCAAATATAGTGGCTTTGGTTACTTATCTTCTATAGGTCTATTTCCTCACTTGGAAAATGGGGATAATTACCACCCTACCTTACATACTGAAGTGAGGATTAGAAGAAATGATAACGGAACATGCTTAGGGCAGAGACTTGTATAATAAGAGGGTAGTCACTGTCCTAGTGTGCCTGCTGGAACTATAAATCAGAGGGCAATGGAGCCAGCGGGGATCTGCCAGCTCCTCCCTGTGTGACAGAAATGGCCAGAGGGGAAGGCTCACTGGGACTGTGCAGTGAGGGAGCACCGGCTCTGGGGCCCCTCGCTCCTGCTGCAGGGTCTGTCCCCTCCGCTGCCCAGAAGAGTCTGCTCCCCGCTCCTTGTCACTCATCTCATCACTGTGCTCGTCCCTGACACTCAGCACACCCACTTGAATTGTCACCTCTCTCATATGGTGAGTGGCTCCTGTGTGAGGTTGCTAGGAGATGAGGATCCACTACTGAATTCCACACCTGGAGACGTTCTTAAATTAGATGTTGGAATTCTTCTCTTTGAAGAAACCCCAATTAGGGGAAAAAAATTCTCACCCATGTTTGCCTTGAAAAATGCTGTGGGAGGAGTTAGAACTAGAGTTTGAAGCACATTTGTAATAAAAACTGGACACTGTCATTGACTTGTCAGTGGTGGTTGAGCTGGGGCTCCTCATTCATTCATTCATTCACTCATTCATTCAATCAACAATAAATATTTAGTATCTTCCATGCACCAAATGCTGTGGGTTTCTCAGTGACAAAGACAGACAAAACCTCTGCCTCCTGGGCTTTGTGATCTAGCAGGGGAGACAAACAACACACAAGTAAATAAATAACATACTTTCAGATCTGAAAAGTGTCATTTAAAAAAGTAATAAGCCAAAGAAGGGAAGAGAAGGCCAAGGGAATTGTTTTGAGTAGTTAGAGAATCATCCTTCAGGTCATTCTGGGAGAGATTATCACAGTTGCTGAGTGATAACCAGGCCCACTTTATAGACATGGAAACATGACCCAGCACCACATAGCACATAGATGGTGGGATCGAGAGATGCATTCAAGGTCTCTCCGCCCCAGCCATGATGGTGCCAAGTCCAAATTTACACCCATGTCTGGACCCATATCTGGATGGGACAGGAAGGATCAAGCTCTGTTACGTCCAGTCACGCCACCTGCTGTCACTGTGCTGGGGCCTGGCTGAGCACCGGGGCTATAGTGATAGTGATGAAGAAGAAGGGGTCCCTGCCCTCAGGGTCCTCCAGTCTAGAGAAGAACAGCAGACAAGGCCACGGGTAATGGCCTCTCATGTTCGAAGGCTTGTGTCTAGCCATGCCCTTCAGAATGGGGCTGCCTCTCCAGCACATGCTAAGCAAAAGTTCTTCAGTCTCCTAGATTTTCATCCCTAATCAATGAGCATGAATTAGATGCTTACCACAGGCTGACCACTGCTAGGGGTCACCTGTGCCAGTCTTTAGCATATAAGCCCTTCAAGTCCCACTTCTAGTCACCTTTATCACTAACTCCCCACTCCATGCCTGTAACGTTGTACCAGCTTGCTGCCTTCTGCTGCTCTCGACTCTGGCCAACACACCCCTCAGTATGTTCTCAACCCAGCAGCCAGAGTGATCCTATTAAAACAAAGCCATCAGGACATTTCTCTGCTCAGAAGCCTCCAACAGTGCCCTACTCATTGTAATGGAAAGCCTTCCAGTAGCCCACAAGGCCCCACATGATCTGCTCTGTCTCCCATCTAGGACTCTCTCCCTTCTCACTGCTCTTCTCCTCACCTCCTTTCTTCAACCACACTCACCTCCCTGCTCTCCTTCCCATGTATCAGCTGTTACAGTTGCTAATCTCTCTTTCTGGAAGGCTCTTCCTGCAGGTAGGTATCACAAAACATGTCTTTATTTAAATCTCACTCAATTTTAATATGCAGCCTTCACCCCATCCCCATCTCATTTTTTAGTCCTTGTTTTTTCTCCCTCTCATTTATCATGTAGTATGTAGTATCATGTAGAATCATTTACATGTAATATTTTCACATGTAGTATCATTTATTTACCCTTCTAGCTTGCTGCCTGTCATTGACTGTTGTTGAAAGTTGAACTAGGTCTCCTCATTCATTCAATCATCATTCATTCATTCACTCATTCACCAATGCACATTCAGCACCTTCCTTGTACCAAGCACTATTCCAAGTGCCACGGGTTTATCAGTAAATAACACACACAAAAAAACCTCTGTTTTTAGAATGTAAGCGCTAAGAAGACGGAGGCATTTGTATGATTGAGTCTTTCAGGCATACAGAATTATTTGTTGAGTAAATAAACACCTAGACAAATCCCACCCCACCCCAATCCCAAATCTGTTTCTCTTCTGGCATCCTTTTTCTCCATGAATGGCCTGATCACCTTCCTCATTCCCCAGGCTCCCTGCAATTGTCCAACCAGCCTTGACTGGCACCAAGGAGGGGGTGACTGATGCCAGCACCATGGAACAAAGAGAAACCTGGGAGTCACTTCTAGCTCTTCTTTTTTCCCACCCCTCAAATCCAAACCAAATCTCAATTTTCTGTAATCAAAACAAGTTAAAGTATACTTTATAGTATTAAAAGATAATGGGCATAAAGTACCTAGGAAAAATACGTGCTATACAACAGATGCTTAATAAAAAATAAGTCAGCTAGCACAGAATTCTAGAGAATCTTGCTCCTGGGTATCTCCAAAATATTTCAATTTTGTATGGTTTTGCCCAGCCCTGCTGCTGCTAGGATGCTCAGGATGCTAATGGGCGCAGAAGTAGAAAGGAGAGGTGGCTGGGCAGGGGTGACCTAGGCCCTCAGCGGGTCCTTGACTTTGCAACCCAAACACGACTCCCTCGTGTGCACAAAGGATAAGACTCCAGTTCTCTAGGGTCTAAGAGCCCAAGGGCTCCCTCAGAACTAAGAGTGTCATCTCCCTTCCTCTCCTCTGCCCTAATCATGCCCAGCCTCCCCCCCGTAGGTCTCTTCTCTTTAAATGGGGCTCCTCACACTGCTGCCTGGGTGACATCTGTGGGAACAGAGAGCCACAGAGCGTGACTGCCTGCAGCTAATTGATTTGTGCAAGTCGCTGACAGAAGGATGTGCACAGCCCCCGAGGAAGACGGGGCTGGGGGGGCGGGGGCTGGAAAGCAGGAGGGGAGGACGAAGGAGTATAGGTATGGGGGAAGTTGCCCCTCTCTCTCTGCCAGGCAGTCTCACAGCAGCCCCTCAGTATAATGAGCAGAAGCAAAGGAGAGAAAGAAGAATGGGGAGAAAAAGAGCAGAGGGAAGACTAAAGGACAGGAAGAGAGGCGAGAGAGAGGCACACAGCAGGAAAGAGAGGTACAGAAAGACACAGAAAAATGAAGGTTTTTTGAGCAGTTACATGTGCACCAGCTCAAGTTTTCTCTAAAGAAGAAGAAAGGGGGAAAGTAACACCAGGGAAGGGACATGGCCCCACAGATAGGCACCATCTCTGACAACCAATTGGTGATCGGCTTCTAGATACTGGCAAAACCCTGTCTCTTAGTTAGGGATTGAGTGAGAGGGAAATACCTGGGAGCACTGTGGACCCTAAATAATTTTCCCCAATGGGAGAGGCGAAGAAGATGGTCAGCATGAGGTCACAGGTGAGCAAGGCCTATGGGGCAAGAGAAAGCAGGAAGAAACACCCCACCTGTTCTTGCCCAGACCAGAGTCTCTCTGATACTCCATGCCCTAGATTTCGGTTCAGTTTAGTTTACTTAAATTTGTTTCTTTCAGGGTCTTCCTTCCCTTAAAATCTATCTGATAAAACAGATTGTGCAGGGAAGGTTCCTGGTTGCTGAGATGTAGGGAGGTAGAGTCTTCATTCTAATGGTCAAGCCCCGAGAAGATTTTCTGATCTAAGCAATCTTGTTCCTGGACTGACTTTTAATGTGGTTATTGAAGGAAAAAATAATCTTTTCCTTGAACTTGACACACCAGACTCTGAATTGCTTAGACTTCCTGAGCCTCATCTGTCACTTCACAAACGTGCCATCCTGAAGCTGTGACGATTTCTAATGCATCAAGGTTTATAAATGAGTCTGACATGCTGCCTGGTACATGAAAAACACTTACAATCAATCAGGTAAATCAAAGACACTGGAAAAAGAGCTTGTGTATCTACTGCCAAAGAAAGCAACACAAGAAATACTCATGATCAACCAGACAGAGACATGCAACTAAAATAAAAGATTAAGAAGAAAAAGAAGGTGAAAAAAGCACATATTTCAGTGATTGGTATACAGCGGGGTGAGCAAATGCTGGCCCTTGGGTCAAACCCAGCCTGCTGGTCTTTGTGAGTCAAGTTGTACTGGCACGCGGCCATGCCCATTGGTTTATATACCCTCTGTGGACCATTTTCTCTACAAGGCAGAGTTGAGCAGTAGTGATGGGAACTGTGTGACCTGCAAAATCTAAAACATTTACTGTCTGGGCAGTTCCAGAAGAAGCTTGTCAATATTAAGGATGCTAACATGCAGACTGAGGGGTACCCAGGGACCTCCAAAACTTGACCACTTTAAAGGAATTCTGCTATCTGCTCACAAAACAAACCATCCTCTTGGTGTGTAAGATCTTTAATAGAATGACTAGACATAGAGAGAGAAGAGAAAGGACATAGTTTCCAGATGAAGCACCCACAGTCACCGTCCCCTTATGGGTAAATGCCCAGCCAACAGGGTTGAACCAGAGCAGGACCACTAGGGCCCAAAACCTTGCCACAGGTCTAAGGTACCTTCTAGGGGAAACTATAGGAAAAGGGCAGAAGGGGCCAGGCAAATCTGGAATGAAAGGAGAAAAATCAAAGTACAAATCAAAGTAATGTCACCATTGTCAACCTTTTGTACATGTCTCTCACCCAAGTTTCTTCCAAGCATCTCTACAGGTTTTAATGCCACATCTCCTCCATGTCCTCCAAGTCCCTGGTGCAAGACCTTAGCTGAAAAGTAAGGGGCCCTTCCTCTCCACATGCTTCTCTATGTTGCTCTCCAAGTATGTCATCATCCTGGCCAGCATCTCCCTATATGTTCTCTGAGCTCACCTGACCCCTCAGTTCTACCCCTCATTAGGTGGGGCAGGGAACATGGAACCCACCTTCTTATGGAGATGCTTTTGTTATAAGGTAACAGCATAGACTCACCACTTTTTGTTGGCAAAGGCTAAATTCAGGGACTGTTATTTATTTTCTGTGACTTTGGTTTTTCTGCTTACAAAACTGATTTATAATAGCCATCTCCAAGATGAGAACTTAA
>JAGFMF010012144.1:2533127-2564686 GCA_019455555.1 Galemys pyrenaicus | reverse complement strand
GGAGGGAGGGAGGAAGGCAGGGAGGCAGGGAGGGAGGGAGGCAGGGAGGGAGGGAGGCAGGGAGGCAGGGAGGCAGTGAGGCAGGGAGGGAGGCAGAGAGGCAGGGAGGCAGGGAGGGAGGGAAGGAGGGAGGGAAAAGAAAGACAGAAAGTTATATAAAAGCACTTTACACCCTGACTGGCATGTAGGATGTTCCCATGGAATAGCATCTTTGTGTCATCAACATTATTTCAGCAGATGCTTCTTCTAAGAGACAAAGATGTTCAGGGAAGGGAGGGCAGCTCAGCAGTCTGTACCCAGTGTCCTGATAAAAGAATTCAAGGGATTCTGGAAGGAAGGTGAGGTAAATGAACCTTTAGCGAGTGGCACTCTAGGGCAAGTTCATACTGGTTCAACTCCATTTCTCATTAGAATTGGGTGCCATATAACAAGGGAGATAAAAAGTTATACAGAGCCAAGTTACATGAGCAAAGCTCTGCCTGCTTCAAAGCTAAAGTCCATTGGTCTGTGTGGTTGAAGAAGCTGGTGGTATTTTCCTTAGAAAAAGAATTAGAGCTGATACAGGAGCCTATGTCTACATACTTCAGTGTTTTCAAACACTGAAGGGCCCTGATTTTCAGGAGTCTTGGAGGACAAAGCCAGGACCATGGATATGTACCTTTTCTGACTGCACATTTATGAAAAATTAAAAATCCAAGGATATAAGGTAATTTTCAATATGAATTATGCATACTACAACAACAAAAACACACAAACAAAACAAAATACTCTGAAGTCCAGAAGGCTTTATTCTGTTCTAAAGCTAAGCCAATATAAAGAAAATAATGGTCTATGTGGGCAGAGTTTGGTGAGTTATGAAAATTTCCATGTATAAGATTTCACTTGATTTCCCCAAAATCATCCAGATGACCAGAGTTAACAACCCTGTGTTTGCACTTGTAAACTGCTAAGAAGGATCTCAAATTTTCTCACTCCCTTCAATACTTTATATATAGAGAGAGGTGATGAAGATGTTAATTAGCTTGATTGGGGTGATGAGCTTTCAATGTATATGAAAGCTATATAGGTATATCAAATGTATATCAAAACACCAAGTTGTGGGACTCCCTGATGGCACAGAGGGTTAAGCATCACACTAAGAAGCATCAGCAGCCATTGCAGCAGGCGAGGCAGGAGAGGTCTGCTATACCATGTGGGTCATCTCCCTGGCCAAAACACGTGACTGGATCAAGAAGATGTGGTATATATACAATTGAATACTACTCAGCCATCAAGAAAGATAAATCCAGGCCATTTGCAGCAATGTGGATGGAGCTAGAAGGGATTATGTTAAGCAAAATAAGTCAAATCGGAAGGAGAAAGACAAATACCAAACGGTACAACTTATATGTTGAATACAAAAAAAAAAAAAAGACAAAGGGCCAGATAAGGTCAAACTCAAAAATTAGCTCCTGAAAGCAGACTAGTTAACTGAGATGTTCAGAGGGGAAGGGAAGGAAGAAGGACAAGCTCAAAGTAGGGATGGAGCACCATGAACTGTGGTGGTGGACTACGGGAGCTGATGGTGGGAGTGCCATGGTAATGGCACCAGAAGGGGGTGGGGATTCCTAGCTTCCAAAATACAATCGACAATGCAAACTAACGTTATCTCAATAAAAATAACAAACAAACAAAGCAGTACATGCGTTAGCCAAAGTCATATAGCTAGCTGGCTATCATCAGAACTCTGACATACACCTAAACTATCTGAGATAAGAATGATGAATCTCAGGGCCTCAGCAGAACAAATATACACAATTCAGTATTTGGGAAGGTGAGAAAGGAAAATTGCTTTGATCCTAGTAGCTGGAGTTCAAATCTTGCTGGTGGGGGGTGGGGAAGCATTTTCTAGCCTGGGAGGACCTGAGGAACCCAAGTCTGGCAAAAACCTCTCTCATATTCTTTACATCTACAGCTTTTGAAACCCACAGAGTAAGCCAGGTGGGGGCAACTGGAAGCCCTTGGGCGGGGGTTCTCTGGACAAGTGGGCAGTGGCATCTGGACAAGATGAGTGCATAGGGCCAGTCCTCAGGGACCATGCTCCCTGCAAGGCATGTAGAAATGTATAGAAGGAAAGGAATGGATTTCTTTCCCTTCTGTACTCATTATACCTACTCTGCAAAAGTGTGGGATAGTAGTTATTAAGGGACTCTGGAGTCCTAGATTCAAATCTCCTTACTAGCTGTGCGAACTTTTAAGCCAGTGGCAATCTCTATCCTCAAGTTCACTACCTACAAAAGTGAGATACTAATTATTCCTACTTAGGTTGCTGTGTGGACCAAACAAGTAAATGCATGTGAAGTATGTGCCCAAGTGTCTGGTATAGTGTCGGTAGCAATATGTGTTAGTCACCACCAGCAAGCACCACCACCACCACCTTCACCACCACAATAAAGAGCACAGGGCCACATCGACACAGTGTAAGAGAAGACTACTTCTGGGGCTGCTCTGGCTGCCGTTCTGCCTCTACTCATTGTTTGACCCTATTTAAGCCATAGAAGTCCTCTGAGCTTTAGTTTTCTCTCCTTTCAAATTGAAATAATAAGCCCTGTAATATCTGTCTAGTGGGGTCATAGGAAGATCAAATAAGATAACAGATAGAAAAGGTCTTTGTAAATAGTCAAGTGGTATTCACAAATGAATCAAGGTCATTATCGTTATCACTATTATTAGTCCTGAATGATGGAAGTGTTATTGTACTGGGTAAAGAAATAATCTGCAGAATCTCATTTCTAAGAAATCTGCTCATTTCTATTCAGGTTTTACGCAGGGCAGTGTTCTCTTTTCTTTTGTGTTTTTTTTTTTTTTTTTGGTCCTTTGTTTGATGATCTGAGTACTCACTTTCAAGCAACTATTGTACATTGTATATCCAAAATAGGCTTTGGATGAGAGCTATCATCTATTTTTTTTTTTCATGCCTACAGTATCCATGAAAAGAATCTCCTTCTGTCACATCAGAATGCTACTTGGGGCAGGTGTTACCCTCATTTTACAGTCAAGAAAAGCTGCCGCAGGCCCCAGGCATATACCTCCTCTCCTCCATCTTCCCAGCCCACATAACAAGGCAGAGGGCAGATGAGGGACTGGTTCCACATGGTAAGAGACTTCATGATGTGACTGTGGGCATTTGCCCTTTGAAGTCTTCCACTGAACAAGGTAGTAACTAACACACGTTCCACTGAAAATGTAGTAACTAACACACGTCTTGACTGAAGACTACAGTCTCTGCCTAGAAGTTCCCAAAGAAATGGCATACTCTCAAAGGCTACACGCTCTTTTAAGTGTTTTCAAAAGTGCACATTACAGATTCAATTCCGAATATTTCTCCCTCTGATCTGAGGCTACTGTTATGGCCAGCTCTGAGATCAGTCCAACTTTAGATATGTCTCTGTTGATAAAGGTGTGCAGAAGATGTGCACAAGCCTGGCAGGGGTTTTGTGGTGGGGATGAAATCCCAACCAAGTCGAAAGGAATTGCTGGAGGTCATACTAAACAGCACCTCAAAATGTCCCCACTCCCAGGTGGTGTCCTGGCTCTTCCCAATGCTGAGGACCTAAAGTCTTGCACACTTCGGTTTCTCAGGAGTTGACTGATTATTCCTGTTCATAATCACGCAGGCTGCCCATCCTGGCTGTAAATCACGGCCGTGGCAGCTCCGGAAGCGCGTATAAGGGGGAAGTTTTAAATTCTAAGTGATCACTGACACAGCATAATCACAAAGTGCTGTCCATGATACAGCAGGTATTAAATCATCCCAGAAGCAATACTTTATACCAAGTCTCCCATCCTTCCAAAATAAAAAGTGGAGAAATAAGTGTAATTCATGATATTTGTGGGGGGGGGGGTCAAATTAATGCCTTGGGTTGATAATCCTGAAATTATCTTGTTCACTGCTACATGGATTGTCAGAATTCAATGTATCCACATATGGACAGGTGTTTGTAGGTAAATAAGGACAGTAAGACATAGAGCACACTCAATTCCTGGAACACCAAAATAGCTCCTCTCTCACTATGCATTAGATTAACTGTTAGATGGAAATAGACTAAATGGAATGGAAATGTTTCCACTTTGAAATGTTAACACTGTAATTACCATGTTCAGAGCCCAGCTGCCATGATCTGGGGCCACCTGCCCCCCCCCTGCCCCCCACAGCAGCACTGTCACTGCACTCCCACCCCAGAACATGGCCTCTGGGCTTAGGTAAAATCAGGGCGGTGATCCTGCTAGATAAAGAATCCTCTAAAATGTCTTAGAATTAGTAGCGCTACATCCACTTAGCAAACTCCTCCTCTCCTCCCACCCCAAATACAGGGTTGACAATTTCAGGAAATTAAAGGATAAATATTTTAAAAATGACCTTTAGCAGAGTGCAGGCTGTATAAATGCCAGTATTACATTGTCGCTTGGAGGCCGGCAGAGCCGTTGCGATGGTCAGTCTGTAGGGTTGACACTTCTTCCAGGGAGATCTCAGCCTATGGGAAGGGGCTATGAGGTTGGGGGCTCTCAGGACCGGAAACAGAACAGAAAGCTCTGTCCATCACCCAAGGGCCCAGAGAAAGATGCTTGTACCACCATGTGGGAAGGACTGCACTGCCGTGCGGACGCCCACAAGCGTACAGGCCGTGCGCCTGTGAGAGACTGCACTCAAAATACTGATGTGGGCGATGCAGAGGTTCATGTCCTCTTTGCTTCCTTCCTTCTTCTCCCCCTTTGTCTCGTCCTCCTTCTCCTCCCTCCAACCCTTCCATTTTCCTTCCCTCCCTCCCCCTCCCGCATTTCTTCCTTTCTTCCTTCCTCTTCCTATTTTCCAGCCTAACTTTCTCTCTCCCACCTTCTTTCCGTCTATTCAATACACACTAAGTGAACAGACACTCACTACGGGCAAGGCACTGCCTAGATTCTGATGTCATGTAGCAAAAATGAAAAGACTAAAACCCTTTCACTTTCATTGAACTTTTATGCATTTTTGCAGGCTGGATTCTGGATTTTTTTTAATTACAACAAGCTATATTTTCTTTTCTGACATAAAAATGTATGTTTTATTAAATGTAGCTGTGACAAGACTCCATAAGGCAATCAGGGAAATAAGAATATTAACTGGGGGCCTCCCTGATGGCGCAGTGGGTTAAGCAACGCACTATGAAGCAAACCTCAGACACTGCAACACGAGTTCGATACCTGCTTCTGGCCGGGGAGGTAGCAGTCCTCTGCTACACAGTGCGGCAGTCCTCTCCTGCCTTGCCCGCTGCTCCCCTCAGCAGTGTGTTTCAGTTAATCTGCCTGTTCTATTCCCCACTCTGTCTCTGGTGGATCCTCTCACCCCAACACCTCTGGCCTGTACCCCAGTTCTTGATTGCATATATAAATAAATCTTTTTATAAAAAAAGATTATTAACTGGGTAGCTGATGCTTTTAACGATTTATTGACGCTGTCACCAACGATCATAGTGTTTTATTTTCTTTTTTTAAGTAGGGCAATCTTAATTTTTTTAGAGTTCTGTAATGAATTATTTATAGACAAAATAATAGGATACCTAGAATTTTGACCCAAAGCGATTCAGGGGCCTGGTATTACTACTTGTTGAAGCTGGGTGGTGAGTACATTGGTAGCTTCTAGGTTTGCAGAAGTTTGAGTATTTCCAAAATAAAAGCAATGCAAAACAGACGTTTAAAATAAATGGAACAAATCTGATGAGAAGTGCTGAGGAGCTGGGGGTGGGAGTGGGGTGAAGTAGGCCGGCACCCAAGACAAGGAAGAGACTACAGGTCAGACTAGACATTTTGACCTCTCTTTCCTTCCTGGTTTAGATGCAAACGATCAGCACCATCTAATTTTCTTCAAATACAAAAAGCTTCACTTTTCTAGTCAAAATTTTCATGCAGATCCACAGCCTTTTCTTCATGCTGGGTCCCCACAGGAGTTTACGCAATTCCTTGACAACAGACATTTATTCTGAACCGTCTCTCCCAGGTCTGCATCAGACTTCTATTAACTCCCGGAGGCAGGCTCTCCAGCTTCTCACTCCTGACCTTCCCACTCCTCACGCAGGGCAGGGCACACAGTGAGTGCTTTGTGAAAGTGATTCCCAAACACTTGTGCAAACGCTCAGTTTTAAAATGTTTCCCATAAATTCCAATAACTTAATGTCCTAAGTCAGAAAAAAAGAATACATAAGAGAAATGTGGAAGCAGACTGGTATCTCTCTCCAGTTCAGATAAGAATATGGATTCTTTTTTTTTTTTTAATTTTTTTTTAAGATTTATTTATTTATGCATACAAGCACTGGGGTACAGGCCAGAGGTGTGGAGGGGGGGTTGAGAGGATTCACCACAGAGACCGGGGAGCAGAACAGGCAGATCAACAGAAGCACACTGCTGAGGGGAGCAGCGGGCACAGCAGGAGAGGTCTGCTGCACCATGTGGGTGCCCCCCCTGGCCGGCAGCAGGGATCGAAGTCGTGCTGCAGTGGCTGCGGTTTGCCTCATAGTGTGTTGCTTAACCCACTGCACCACCAGGGAGACCTAAGAATGTGGATTCTAAGCACACATAGAGTAGGAACTGGTCTTAGGCCAGGGTTGCTATCCATGGAATTACTGAGGAGCATGGAAAACTGAGCCTTGCCATCCATCTAGCCTCCAAACCAAGAAAATGAAGGCTGCAGACTTGGCTCTGGAGCCAGGAGAAGCTCTTCCACTACAAAAGCAAAGTCCAAAACAGTGATCAACAGAATGCTTCTGGTTTGGGATTTGAGTGTCTGGAGGCACTGGCAGATTTTTAGCCCTAAAGGCTCCATTCCCTTGAGACTTTAAGGTCTAAATTTCATGAATAAACAGGCTATAAATGAGACCTTTTTATTATTTCTGAGATAGTATCTCAAAGTGAGGAAGGGCATTTCTAAAATTCAACCCACTCATACCTATGTTACAGAATGCATTTTAGACTCACAAATTCATGCATTCTAACACATACTAAAATCTGCCCCCACGCAGTGGGTTAAGCAACGCACTATGAAGCAAACGGCAGCCACTGCAGCTCGAGTTCGATCCCTGCTGCCACCGACCAGGGAGGGGCCCCACATGGCACAGCAGCCCTCTCCTGCCTCGCAGTGTATTTCAGTTGATCCACCTGTTCTGCTCCCCACTCTGTCTCTGGTGAATCCTTTCCCTCCTTCATGCCTCTGGCTTGTATGTATCTCAGTTCTTGTATGAATAAATAAATCTTTAAAAAATTAAAAAATAAAATAAAATCTTTCCCCAGATGACCTCTTCCTCCTGTTAGCTTTACCATACCTGCACGCAGCAACAATCCTGTTGGGTGGTAGCCCTTGGCAGGCCTGCCCTTCCCAGTATCCTTAGCCTGGGGATGCAGCCGACTCAGTGCCATGCCTGGCAGTCTGATGGCATGAAGAGCAGCATGTGACTGTGCTCTAGGGTGCTAAGCAAAGGTCAGGCAATGTGTGACCATGTGGCAAGATGGCACAGGGGTAGATGCCAGAACCCAGATGTTAAAGTCAAATGACTTCCTATGTTTAAGGCAATTGGGCTAGACTTTTGGAAGAATATGGGTGAAGGTGTAGGATCTGAGAGGCATAGGACTATTACCACCACTGGGAGAAAATTGGGGAAGCTCTTAGAAGCTTAACTCAACCATCATGCCCAGACTCCAGTACCTTTCACTGAAAAGGGAGTTTGTGCTTATTGCAATAAAATGTAAATTGTGTCAAATGTTTGTGTTGCAAATGTTCATTTCACCCAGCCTCAAAACAAGTCCTGGGCCTCCCTGGTGGCACAGCAGGTTGAGTGCCGCACTGTGAAGCATCCATGGCACTGCAACGCAATATAATGCACGTTCGATCCCCGGCCAGGGAGGGAACCCACATGGCGCAGCAGACCTCTTCCTGCCTTCCCTGCCGCTCCTCTCAGCAGTGTGCTTCCATTGATCTGCCTGTTGTGCTCCCCACTCTGTCTCTGGCGCAGCTCTTATATGCATAAATAAATAAATCTCTTTAAAAAAACAGTCCTTTGCTAGATGAGCTTTCACCCCAACCACAAGGTCAGAGTGCTATCTGTGGAGTAGCGAACCGTGCCATCTTCAGTTTCAAACCCTTCAAAATAGCATCCACTGAACTATTTTCTCTGAGTTGCCGCACTTGTGTTTCCCCCTTGAGCCTCAGACTCAGCAGGTAATGGCTCGCTGGTGCTGCCACTTTGTGGGCACTTCTCCATAGACTGACGGGTGCCTGACCTTGCCCACACCCTATGAGTAGTCCAGGCATGAAATTCTTTTTAGCTGCCCCTTTTCGTGTGCCATCTAATTCCTTCTGAATCATGACTGCCACAAATAGAAGGCTTTAAAAAACAAAAAGAAAGAAGGGGAAGTTCTATATCAAGTCATGTTACTTAAAAAGCATGGTGTAGATGGGAAGGTAAAAGCAGATACCAACAGAGAAGGATCGGGGGCTTTGCACATGGTGGGACCTGATAAATGCTGGGAATGGCAAATCAAATCAAATGAATGGACCATCAATAAATGGGGTAGGGCAACTGGTTAGGCACATAGACGAGTAAGACCTGTCACATACACAAAGAATACATGCCTCATTACAAGTCAGGTGCAATAACTAGGCACCAGAGTTCCTTAGCACTTAGCACATATGCAGAGATGCAAAGAATCACAGAAGATGGAACAAAAACATATATATCTTAGGAGATCTTCTCGACCAGATTTCTACATCCAGTTAGGAAGGATTAATCCCATTTAACAGATGAAGAAACCAAGACCCAGACTGAATAGGTTTGACAGGGGCCACTGTCAGTGGGACCTGGTTTCACACATCTTTGAACTTGAAGGCAAGATCTGTAACTGCTGAGTGTTGTGCCATTTCCCTGGTGTTACAGCTTCAGGTGCACAGACTTGAACACAATGAACACAGACAGCTGCAGCATGTCAGCAGAGGGGAAAATAATACCTGTTCATCAGGGAGCAGATTCTGCAAAGTGCACCATCTAATAGGCACCATAAACACGTAAATAGGATGCTCTAATCAGCAGGAAGGCATGAACTGCAATCTATCCCTCATGGACCCAAAATATAATGGAGCAAAATTGAAGGTTTTACGATGCACAAAGCACTTTACTTGGAAGTCTGATGTTTTTCCAGGCTAGGTGTTCATATCCCGAACAAGTTCCCACACTGTCTGACATCCAATCCTGGGGAACAATGGGCACCAAACAAAGAAATGTCTGGGACAGCCCTTCAATATGTGTAGTCTACGGGAGATAGTAGAGTGCAGGGGTGAAGAGCAGACATTTAGAAGCCAGGCAGATGGAGGTTTACATCCTGCTCTGCTATGTCATGACTCTGTGGCACTGGGTAAGTTGCCTAATCTCTCTAAGCCTGCTCACTCACCAATTAGAGGGTACTCACACCCATAGGCATGCTGGGGTAGCAAACGAAATGATGGAAGTAAAATAAAGCAGTCGTCAAGCTATAACCATCACTAGCAGGCTGACTTACTTGTAGCACGCTGTCTTGTGCCAATGAACATTCCCAGGGAGAGTTCAAAAATGTCAGCAAAGACAGCACCGCTGAATTGAGCACATTGCCCTCAGAATACTACCCTCGCATGTTTTGTTGACTTTGCACAGTTTTTGTGTTTTTTTTCCTTTAAGTCAAATTGACAATAAAATTTCAGTTTCTTCTGGTATAGTTAGTGGTATGGCGACAACCGTTTTGGCCATAATGAGCTGGAGTTGAAAAGTGGTTGTGGTCTTTATAAAAGCCACTGCCATAACCCCCACCCAACCCACTTGCTCCTGATCCCTGTAGGTACACTGAGTCTGGAACTCATCCTGATCTGCAGCTTTCTTTCCCAACCTGAATGTAAAAAATGTTAATTGGGAAAATATAAATTTTAATCAGAAAATAATGTGTGATATCATGACCATGGATTTTGGAATTTGACCTGAGCTTGACTGTAGCTCTGACACATCCAGTTTCATGGCCCAGTTTATCTCTGAAACTCAATTGTCTTTGAAATTTTCCCTGAATTCACATTTCCTAGTCTGAAACATGAGGACAAGACATTTCTCTCCCTGTGTTTGATATGGGAATTAGATGAGACAATGGGTCTAAAATGTCTGGCACATAGAGGACTCTCAGTAAGATACAATTACTGACATAATTATTTTAGAAAAAACAGAGCTAGGGGACCAAGATTATGAGTAGACATAGAAATCTCTTCATGCTGTCTAACAAGAAATACTAGATAGCACAGACTTATAAAAAGGTGATTTTATTATATGTTATTTTTCCCTTTCATATACCAGGTTGCTATTGAGAAATACCTCATGATCTCCATTGTTTCCAAGAGAACTCCATGGCTTTGTTTGCTCAGCTGCAAATAATACATAGGTTGAGGAATTATCGTCAGAGTGTGGGCCTTCATCTTAATGACTGGGGGCCTGTGGCTCCCACCTTCTAGATTCCATTGTGTTCCCAGAGGTGAAAGGATATTTTGCTAGTTGAGACTGAATCTGCTTTGGCGGCGGGGGGGGGGGGGGTCCCTTATTTTACTTAAGTAACTTAGCAGCAGTGATATGTTTCAAACACCACCTATGAAACAAGGCTAGCCTTCGCTGTGACCATGGAAACCCAAGTCACTAAACACAGACCTGGTCCTCATCTGTACAGGCCAGTCCCTGCACTGGCTGCAAGTTGGGGTAAAGCTGAAGGTGGCACAGGCACAGTCCCTGTGCCCAAGGGCCACGTGCACTTGCCAGAGCACCTCAGAACCTGGTCACCTTCCTTAAATCCAGCACCCTCTATCTGCCTGGGACGTCTCTCTCTCTCCCCTCCCCCTCCCCCTCCCTCTCCCTCTCCCTTTCTGGTTGTCTCCATCAAGAATGAGATCAAGATTCCCATATCAAATAAAATCCTCACATTATAGGAAAAGGTATTGTAAAATATATGAATGAAGCAAATTTACTGGTGGGCAATGAATGGCTATATGCCAACAATAGTAACAATGACAACAGAAATAATGAGCACGTACAGAACACCTGTTACTAAGCAGGCACTGCACTAGCTCACTCCACGCGGTAGGTAACAAACTTCTCCAGGTAAGTATGATAAGCCCAGTATTAGAAATAAGAAAACTCCGATCACGATTACACAGCTGTAAAGACAGAGTGAGGGTCTGGCTCTCCTGCCAGAGATCCTGTCTACTGTACTAATTGTCCTAGATTTGCTTTTAAAATCACTATTTGTAATTTACTGCCTGGTAAATCTCTTTTCTCAAGTAGATTTAATAGGGACACTCAAAATTACTCAGCCAGAGACATTTACAATGCAACAGATTATTACTTTTTCTTTAACATTTAGCTGTTTTTAAGAGGAAAACAAAAACCTTTGGGAGACATGTTTCAAAATCTTCCTAATGAGGTATTTAGCTGATAATCCACAATGGCTTTGATTTTGGGATAAATATGGGATTGCCACTCAGACTTTTGGGAAAATATATGTAATTATAAAGATTTCGCAAAGTATGAATAACAAATTGTTTTTCAACTCCTGGCACTGAAAATTGCAGCATCAAGAGGCTTAGGGCTGGGATGTTAAGCACCATATCTGCCCCAAAATAGCCATTAGACTTTAAGTAACCGCCTCTCTGTTGTGCCAACTTTCTCCTGAAGATTTGGGACAAGGTGTTTCCATGGTCTTGGATAAAGCTAAAAACCAGCCATTGGTCATTCCTGCCTTAGGTTCATCACAGCTCCTCATGAGTTAACCAAACTCACAGCTGCCAGCAGCAATTATATCGTAAGTGAATTCAGGTTCTTGTTATTGGGAGGCTTTTGAAATCATGAGATTTTAAAGCAAACAAGACCCTTGGTGTTTAAAATCTGCCAGATGGGAGGAAACTTCCAGAGGTGATGAATATCTGTAGGGCATAAACAGGGATGATGGTTTCACAGATTTATAGTTATACCCAAACACAATCCAGTCGTACACATTAAATATATACAGCTTTCTGTATGTCAATCATGTTAATAAAGTGGTTAAAATATTTTCAATGATTAATTAATTGATGTGCAATAAAGTACCAAATATCCTTTGAGATCATTTCTCTGTCCTAAAGAAGATTCTGTTCTGCAGGAGTGGTTGAGATTTGTGATTGTTTTACCTCCCTGTGGCCAACATGAAAATTGACCCTAACTGCTTCCCTAATAACATATATTCTCGGTAGTTAAAAATAAAATATTGTCAAAAAAGTTAAATGTCCTAGTGAGATTGATCTCTGTTGCCCACTAACCAGGCCTCTCCAAATTCTGAAATCAACACCAGAATCATTTTTGCCATGCTTTGTGTCCGGTGGTGAGAACCCAAGGATGAACTTACACTTAACTTATATACAATTTATGTCTCCAGTGGGGAGACACGCATTATCAACAAACCATGGGGTTAACAACTCATCCACCACAATAACAACACACGCAGAGAAGTAGGAGGCTCTAAGAAAGCATAAGAACAAGGGCAGCTCCCCCAGGTCACGATGGTTTGGGAAGGTCGGTGGAGGAAGTGACCGGGTAAGTTTGGGGAGTGTGAGAATGTCCAGCGGGGGTGGCAGGGAAGACTGTGTGGGGATAAGGTTGGTGAGGCAACAAGGGTTGGGTCATGGAAGGTTGGAAAATGTGTTAAGGACTTTGAACTTGTTTTAAGATAGATGAGAAGCACTGATAGACACCAAGCAGAAGTTCATCATCAAAGGTCAGCAAGGCAGTGGAGTGGACAATGTCAAAGTCACATCTGGAGTTGGCAGGACCTATGTCTACTTTCCCAGCTCGTTTGAGGGGGGCAGAGGTAGAAAGAGAAAGCCAGTATACAGTCCCCAGATTGAGGGGGGCCCCTGGAGTGATAAGATGGCAAGTGTAAACCCACTCTTCCCTCAAACTTTGTCTCTTCTTCAAGGACAACTGAAGGTTTTTTTGTTTTGTTTTCTGGGTGACCTAAGCTACAGGCAATTTTTACCTCTGGCCCTGCTATTACCTGTTACTCCCATCCCTAGGACTCCACTGAAATGTGGCGGACGGTCAACTTCCCTGCCTCCCCCACATTGACCGTATGCTGCTGAGGACAGGGAATGTTTGTTCCCCTCTAGGTTCAGGAAGAGTAGCCAGCAACTGAAATATATCTAAACACAAGGGGAAATCAGGTGATGGTAAATGGGTCATGGATGAATGAATGACACAACTTGCTATAGAAAGACTCAATTATTCATTCCACAGCTCTATCAGAGGGCACGGGGTTACACAGCAGTCAGCATTAGACACAGCTCTCATTTGAGACTTAGGGTTGTTTTTTTTTTCTCTCCTTTGGATCAGAAAATAATTAGATTGATGCATCTGCCAAGCTTAGGGGAAAGGAGGTACTCCAAAATGTGATCATGAAGTTTGGAATTATTTAAACCGGGGTCACATCCTGATGTCCTGATCCAAACAGGCTGGATCACCTTGGCAGGTCTTTCCTTGAGACTTGGCCTCCATTTTCTGAGGGAACTGAGTTCTGACTAGCTTGGCGAAATAGGGAGGATCAAATGAACACATCTATGCGTGGACATCTGCAAAGGAATCCCGGCTCCACAAATGTTGTTTTTTTTTTTTCTTTCCTTCTAACCTTAATATATGCATGTCTGCTAGAAGCCCCACGCTCTCACTGGAGGGATGCTTCACAAGCAGCGACTTCCATGAGTCACCAGCGAGAGGACACTGGCACAGTATGGTGCTAGATTATTTTTGTTTTCTCTCTCTGCCGCCCACCACCTTGCTCTCTGCCTCCTTCTCTCTCCAGGAGAGTTTAAGGAAATGGTTCTTTTAAACATCTATTATTCCTGCCAGGAGTTAATACATATCTCACCTTCCCTGATATATGTCTTTTACTGATTAGGTACAATGGAAGAATTGCTATCATTATATCAGTAGCTACTTGTGAAAAAATGTATATCTCTATAATTATTTATTTACTTCTAATTTTCTTGGCTATATGAATTGGGGCTTTGGAAGTAACTTATTTATGCTATATTTATGCTAATTTAATGTGTCGATGGCCTGCTGAAATCACCTAAAAGTGGAGCAATTTTAGCCTCATTTTGATCCAAATTCTTCAAAGAAAAACAAAAGGAGACAGAACAAACGTGACATTCAGATGGCCTGCTTTGACTAAAAAAACCAAAAAAACAACTCATAACTTCTTCCTTGAAGCCTTCAGAAAGCAACAATTTGGATGGTTATCGTTCTTTCCTTTTTCGGGGGGTTCTTTTATTTCTCAGGCTCAAAATTTCAAACCTTCTTTGTGTCAGATTAATAGCAATAATAATACAGTCCTTTGCTATAACTGACAAAAGCAGTTGGAGGCTGCTGCATCTTTGCTCAAAAGAGAGAACCCCAGTTCTACCATTTACTAACTGAAGACAGGATACGCAACCCTCCCATGCCTTAATATCCTCATCTGAAAGCTATAGATCATACCAACACCTACCCTATAGATAATGGGGAGGATTAAATCAGCTAATGCATTGGAGAGAGGGAAATCCTACAATTTCTAGCTTCCTATGTGCCTTGGGGGAGGGAAGAGTTGGCACGAGGCCAGACCCCCTGCCCGACAGGACTAGGAGCTTCCCCAGACCAGGACTGCTGAGTAGCAATCATCTCTGGCCCCCAGCACCAAGCCTCACCCCAGCAGCCACGAGCAGTCACTCCCTGGATGTTGCACCACTGTTCCTTCAACAATCCAGCCTCCAGGAATGGTTTTATAAATGTAATGAAATGAGCCAACAAGTGAAACCATCTAGAAAGTGGCCCAGAGCCACAATTAGTGAGAGCTTGGGCAGATAATTCGAACTTGCTGAGCTTCAGTCTCCACCTACCGCAACGAGAGACAGTGAGAATCAAATCCATGGCAACGTGAAACAACCAAGGTGCCTCTCTTGGCCAGCATGGGACAAATGGTGGGTGGCAATATCATTCATAATAGTAACGACCTTATCAGGGGCAGGGATGCAGGGTGATGTTGACAGGACAAGGATTTTTAGAGTATGTTGGACCTGCTTTCCAACTTTTATCTTTGCGGTTAAAAGAAGGGGTTTTGGAGCCCATCTGTGTGCATTTAAACCCCAGTTCTACCATTTACTAACTGAAGACAGGATACGCAACGCTCCCATGCCTTAATATCCTCATCTGAAAGCTATAGATCATACCAACACCTACCCTATAGATAATGGGGAGGATTAAATCAGCTAATGCATGGCAAGAGCTTAGAATAATGTCTGGCACGTAAATATCAATGCTGTCATCATCACGTCATTGGGAAAGTAAATTATCCCAACGTCCCCACCTGTAAAATGGAAATGACAACATTTGTCTCACAGAGATGTGAGAAGCCATAAATTCAGGGGCAACAGGTGGCTAGTACATAGTAAATGTCAAATAAATGTTAGTTTTTTCCCTCCTTCCTTTCCAACTGCAGCAACACGCGAACTTCATCAAGGGGCCACAGCAGCGTTTGTACCGCATACAAGGCCATGCTTGTGCTTTTGTTTCTTTGCAGGATCTCTTCCATTCTCTGTTGTTTTTTGTTTGTTTGTTTGTTTGTTTGTTTCTTAACGTTATCAGGTCCCCCAACAATAAAGGAACAGGCTACATTGTAGCTCTGAATAAAATCTGGTTTTTTTGAACTGGAAACTGTCCCTAGGTGGCAGGGCCAGGAGTCACTCAAATCCACACCACCAAATTACCAAGCCGCCTCAGAGGTTTCCAAGAGAGGCTTAAGAATCTGGGCAAGGGCTTGCTGCACTTAACCGTTAGAGCCTCTTCAATGGCAGCCTCTCACCCCCTGAGTTAAGTAGTGGATGAAATCAGCATGCATAATTTCTCATCTTCCCAGGTTCAGAGAGGGGCATTACATTTCAGCATGATTAACACTGCTTTTACTCTTTTTTTCCTTTGCATTTCCCCTTCCTAAGGACCAGTGACAGGGTTCAAAGAAGCGGACAGGGACAGAGGTGAATACTTCAATAGAACAGGTGCTCAGCTTTAAGTGAAACACTCAAAGCACTGCTAGTCAGGGAAGGAGACCTTCCTTTCCTCATGCATTGCCAAATTTAGCAATTTCCCAGCAGGCAACCCGGAGCAGAGAGAGGAAAAGGACAGGGAGGGGAAACAACCAACCTCTTAAACTTAGGTTCACTGTTAGCCATACAATCACACATTCATTCATTCATTCATTCATTCATCCATTCACCCATCTCTACATCCATTCACCCATCCATTCAATAAGCTCTCCCCTCTCTACCTGGTTCCCATTTTATCTGAGAACATTTTTTGGTCTAAGACTGGATGAAATCCCTTCAAGATCTGACGCTCTTGAGTATACCTCACTTGAAGCGCTGACCACAGTGGCAAACACAACATTGATTTATACATTATTAAAGTAATAGCTGTTAAAGCTAGGTTCAAACCCAGGACTGTCTGTATCTAAAGCTTGGATCTTTCCAGCAGAAGCACTCACAACTCTGGCTCAGGATTCGGAAGCCTGGCTCTAGTCCTACGTCTCCAAACTATAGACTGTGTGATGGACCCTTAGTTACTGACCTCACTGAGTCCATTTCCCTATCAGTAAGAGAAAAGCCAGATAGGGTGACATTCAAATGCCCCTGTCCTGTTTGCTTTCTAAGACTCGTCAGCATGTTAAATGGACATGTATAAGGAATGGCCCCTGGAAGCAAAGTCTCGAAGGCCCTTTGATGCCTGAGCCTGGCTCCAGTTCACATTCCTCTGTCGCCCTCCCATCCAAATGGACCCACTAGGATGGTGGTCTGGGCCTAGCCCACTATCACGATGGTACAGGCCTGTCTCCTTCCTCCTTTCCCCTGATTTTGAATTTTGCAGGTGCCTCTGTGCTTGAAACCAGGGTTTATCAGACTTGAGTGGAAATGGGGGTACAGGCACCCACATCTCAAGATCTTAGAGCAGCAGAGCTCCTGGGGGCCACCTCTGCTCACTAACGAGTGCCTCCATGATGTGAGGTATGAGCACCCCTGAAGTTCAGAAAAATTAAAAACTGGAAAATTTAATTAAAGCCCTCTCTGCCTAATTGCTTTCCTGTTGGCTTATAGGGTTCTCTGACGGGAAGGAAATAAAATTCTTTACTCTCTGTGTCAGCCTGGGATTCATAAACTTGAGCCTTTCATCGGCAGGAACAGGAGGCTGATGCTCCCTCTGCCTCCAGGGGTTATTTGAAGAAAATATGGGAGAATCTCCTTGTGACCTACTGGGAGAAATGGACTTCTCAAACCTCCCAAATTCATGTACTCTAAAATGAAAAAAATAATAATAATAATGAGTTTGATAGTCTCAACATTAAAGTTTTTGTTTAACAGGACTGAGAGGAATATAGTTTAGAAGAAGATACTTGTGTAAGAGGAACAAGGGATTAATATTTAGAATAGCCAAGCAATTCTTTGCAATGAACAAGAAAATGGTAGAAGTCCTAACTGACAAATAAACCAAAAATACAGAAAAGTAATTCAAGGAGGAGAAACCCCAAAGGTCAATGTATGTACTCAGAGTCAAATAAATGAAAACATTTTCAAAAGTAATAAAATATGTCTGCACCCATTAAATTGACAAACATAGAAAGTTCTGCTCCAAATCACAGAGATTTTGAGATGGAAGAGGAAGTTCCATGTCAGAGCGAGCAGACTGGGGCAGCCTTGGAGGAGAGTACTCTGGACATACTTAGTCAAGTACTCGTGTGTTCTCTCTCCTAGCAACAGCCCTGCGCAGGTGACCGATTCCCACCCAGCTCTCTTAGGTCATCCAAGACATCCACGGCCATGTGGCTTAACATAACAGAGAGTTGCACACGCTCTGCTGTGCCTTTCTGGGGGAAGCCATATTTAAAATGGTACAGAGACTGTTTTGCAGCTGTTAGAAACAAGGGTTAAAGTGTATACAAAGCAACAGGGAGGGATCTTAACACGAAGTACCAAAAGGGAAAAGCAGGAAACAGAATGAGGACTATACGGCATCACCAGTGTAGATTTACAAAAGACCTGTTTTAATAGGACGCTCTTAAACAAAGGGCTTCAAATCTATGGGGGAGGAGAATAAGACTGAGGAGTGGCGCTAGAAAGGAATCAACAATTCAATCAAAAGCAGGCTTTGTAAAGCCCAGTAATGATAATTTCTTAAGACTTATTTATTTATGTATAAGAACTGGGGTACAGGCCAGAAATGTGGGAGGTGAGAGGATTCACCGGAGACAGAGTGGGGAGTGGAATAGGCAGACTGACTGAAATACACTGCTGAAGGGCACAGGAGAGGTCGGCTGCGCCATGTGGGTTCTCTCCCCGGCCAGGGATGGAACTCATGCTGCAGTGGCTGTGGATGCTTCATAGTGTGGTGCTTAACCCCTCGCACCACCAGGGAGGCCCCGATAATGTTTTATAGCAAGGAAGAGAATGATTCATTCAACCTTCAGCACGTGAAGTCCAAAAACAGCAACAGCTTTGACACAACTCCCCAATGGTGTCCCTTTCACTACAGAGACACAGACTCAAACAGAGAAAGCAGCCTGGCCTTTCTCCTAGAAGCCAACAGCCCCTGTGGGATGTTTTTAAGTGCCTCCTGGGGTCCAGGGGATGTGACAGACCTGAAATCAGACTAGCTGGGTGTCAAATCTCCTCCTATTATAAGGCAGCTGTGAGACTCAGTCAAGTTTTGGTAGCTAAGCCTCAGATTCCTCCTGCAAGATGGGCGTCCTGATCCATCTTCCTCTGAGTGCCTGAGAGGTTTTGATTTGGTTCAGATGCAGCTCCTGAACCATGGGTCATGCCCTGTCTGTAGTAGGTGCTCAATTAGTGGTAGTTTCTCTTCTGTCTATTCTAAGGTCTTCACTATCCTCCTGTTTTCCACCCCATGTCCCATGTCTAGTAAACCCTCCTCTCAAGAAAGATGTAAACCTTCCCTAACCACCATTATCACTGCTCTCTTTTAGGCTAGTCACTGTTCTATGTAGCATAAAGTTAGTAGTCCCCTTTCTGCTCTGCAGTTCAGGAAAACAGCTTGAAGTAGTGAACTCATAGACTTATCTGGGCTTTACAGTTAAACATGTCTGTAGCTCATGACAGTACATTTTCCAGACTGAATGCCAAGAAGTCTGTCTGTTTGCTACTGCATCATTTTCTCTCTCAAAGTGGGTCTACATCGTGTGGGCAGAACCATGTTTGCCAAGTACCTGCTAGCGAGTTACCACCCTTGCTCTCAGACCCCGAACACTGGAACAAGGTAAGACCATGAACAATGGAAGTATAGAACCAGGGAGTGAGCTGTTTGAAGGAGTCAAGGAGAGAGAGCCTACGAAGTGCGGGCTCTCAAGAGTGCACAGATAAAGCTCTACGATTAGCTAAGCACTTTCACTCCCATCTTCTAACCTGATCCAAACGTAAACCCCCAGAGTGAACATGTAGGACTAGAGCTCTGAAAAGGGTCCCCAAGATCACCCAGAAGCTGAGCACCAGTGGTAGGGCCCCTGCTCCAGTGCCCAGGTCATATAACTTGACTTTCTGATCAATAAAACAAGGGTGGTTTCTCTCTCCTGGACACCAAGAATGAGAGTGCAAGGTTACGACCACCTCCTGGTGCAAGCTGCTTTCTGGCACAAGTTCACTGAACACTATGGCCAGGCTTGCCTTGTGTTGTGTGGCTGCATGTGCTATGGGCTCAGTCTAGGGGCGCGATGTGTAGAAACTACCACCTTTAGCAGCCTGGCACTGGCCCTGCTGCAAAGATCAGACCTCAGCAAGCCTTCAAACAGCGCTTGAAATTGGATTTGGGTTCTCCTAAGACTCAGAGCCCCTTGTGGGCTTGCTTAGCTCCTGTGCTAGAAGGAGAAATCGTGCATGAAGAGCTGATTTCTCCCCAGCAGCCCAGATCTCTTTGGCCTCCCTCTCCTAAAAGGTCCCTTCTCTGAGGTGTGCTTTGAGGCATGCAAGGAAACGAGGTCCCCAATTTATAGTGTTCATTGAGAAAAGACACAGAGGAAATATGAGCTGTTGCTAGTAAGATGATGGTTATTACAAACAAAGCTAAGAAACCTCCTGGCGTTGTACACAGCAAATGTGATCCCATATCCTGGAGCCCCGTGATTCTGAAGAGTTTTTGTTTTAGTTTCTGAGCTCAGAGGTACACTTTTGTCCTGACGATTGGGACAAATAATCCCTAAATAGTATTTAGAAATTGTGTGGTGATGAGCTATGACTGTGAATAGCTACTGTCATTAAATGAGGAAGAGCCCGAAGATGTCAAGGCTAGAACTTGAATTTGGAAATGACCAGACTCTTAAGAGAGCCCAGCAACAGGGTCCAGCTCTGCTTCTGCCTCCCTCCTGCACAGATGAACTTCCTGGACTTTCACAGGGGTCACAAAATGTTTGGTATAGACAGATTGATTGTTGCTATGGTTATCCCAGTTTATGAAATATACTTTCGGTGGTGATTTTATTTTTATTTTTTTCCAATTTCAGACCTGAAAAATCAATCCAATACTTAATAGATGGACATCCCAGGGTTGGTAATAAAGGCAGACCCATATGACGGGACTTGGATGCTGGGACCTTTTTTCTTTTGCAGTACAATGAAATATGATAATCTGAAAGAGGGGTTTATGATTCTGTGTTGAGGCTAGTGGTTAACTTTGGTATGTCAGAACCACAAAAGCCCAGTAAATCTGCATGGGTGTGAGGTAGGAAGACAGGGGGATGTTCTCAGGTGCTGATTATACATATGTGGAACCAGAAATGAATCTTTTACACAGAGATGATCATGTAAGTGGAGAAGATGAAACAGTCAGTTACACCTGGTATGAATCCTGGTCTGCAATCATCAGCTTGCAGGACTTGGACAAGTCACTGAACATCACTAAGTCTCAGTTTTCTCTGCTATAAAATGGGAACAAATATTTTTTAGGCATACTACTTAAGCTTATGAAGATATGAGGGTTAGCATAGAGCAGGTTCTCAATAAATGTCAAGTTCAACATTATTCCCCTGCTTATAGCATTATACATAAGGGAGACATATGGAGAACCTGGGCAGTGTGAATCCAGCTGGACTTGGGCAAGGGTCCTGCTTTGACGTTCTGGAGGGGAGTCAGCCATGAAGTCAATTAAGCCTATTAATGTAGGTATTTTCAAAGCATGCGGTAAAGAGCTATGTGTTTAGGAGGGGAAGTTTTTGCCTCTTTTATTCATTGGGGCAGTTTTATTTTTAATTATGAGAAGATACATATATAACAAAAGACATTTGATAAATATAAGGAAGAGATTTTTGTCATTTTCATTCACTGTCCTATCTGCAGTGGTTAGACTAGTACATACAAGGTAGATGCTCAATAAAAACCCAATGGATGGGTGGATGAATGAACATATAGACGATTGGGTGGGTTGTTGGATGGTCAGGTAGCATTTTGAAAGGTGAGGTGAGAAGGAAATCAGTTGGCAGACACAGTGAAGTTAAGAAGAAGGAAGTAGGGAGAAAGCACAAGATTAATAAATGCCTACACTTTATCCAGCACTCTAAATTAGTATCTTTTTAAAAAGTAAAAATGATTTCATTAATCTGAAAGGTAAAATATGGTGACGTGATTGATTCCTAATATAGTTGTTTTATATAAAGTTCCAACTCACCATGAGTTCAAAGTAATCTCCAAGAAACTATTAAGTTAAAAGCAAAGATATTTATTTCAAATCTCAAGGGCCTGATTTCTAGCAATTACTTTCAATTCCCTGCATTCCCAAAGAGAGGAAAGCAAATACTCCAGGACGTTTGGGGGAAAGAGCTGTCCGAGACTACAGCATGGGGCAGGTGGGAAAAGAGCCACACAGGCAAGCAGGTGGGGTCGGGGGTGGAGGGTCTCCAGGAGAGATCAGTGTCCACTCAACAAAGTGAGAGATGACACTTCTCTGCATTCAACCGCAAGCTAAGAGCCCTCTGATGATTTACCAAAAGATGAAATGCAGAGAAATGATGGGCACTGCTTCAAAACTGAAGTCTTCAAAAATTTCTACTCTTTGACCACAATGGCCTCTCCAAGTCACTTCTGATACATCTCTCTAACTGAGATGTCAGCAGCAAGGGCCCAAGTGAACCTCTGTAGGAATAAAAGAGAGGACATCCATGTCTTTACGTGACAAAGTCACTTGTCACACAAATCTCTACATAAATTTGCATACACCCCTATACCAATGTAGAAACTGAATCTCAGATGATAAATATTTTATATACAGTCTCCTGCTATTTAAAACCATCATTTCAAGTGGCTGCCTTTAGCCCACTGAGTAAAGGCAATTACTGGAAAATTCATTCTCTTACCATTAAGAAATTTATTTCACTTGTTTCCAACTTTTCCCTAGTACCTTTAGGTATAACAGTCTTATTTTTCTTACCTTGGAACACATCCTTAATGCAAGAGTTCAAAAATGGCAAAGAGTCAAGGTTATGAGCTTTGTCAGCAAGTTTTCCAAAAAGCTTGGGAAATTTACTTTATATGAGGACTCCAGTTTTGCCACGGACTCACTCATAGAAACGATTCCTAAAATGTTCCTTTAGGAGTTTAATAGAAAAAATGATGACAGATTAATTTCTAAAATAGCTGTAGCATATAGAAAGGCGTAACAGGAAAGTTTTAACAAAGTCCAAGCACGCATGACAAAGGAGGAGAGTGCAGCTGAAAGCCTGGGATAATTAGCAAACACACACACTCCATGGGAATTCCGCTCGGCTGCCACTATGGGCATGCCTTAAGCTCATTCTTCTTTCAAAGACTCTAATGCCACTTTGCCCTTTTTTTCTGGGCATTAGTCCCTGTGGGAATTCCATGAGAAAGGCTGGAAAGGAATGAGGGAGAGAGATTTCAAATATTCCCTTTGTCCAGCCCACAATAAGGATTATTCTAAATCTTTTGTTAGGCACCTATAAGATACCATGGCAGTTAATGAATAAGTTAATTGGTTAAATCATTCTAGTGGGGACCTCCAATTCATTCCCAGTAAGCCCGTAATGTGTGTGTAAAAGATTAGGACTGCTTAGGAGGAAGGACCACGACAGCAGATGGCTCAAAGGACCCTCATCAACATTATTTCTTTTTCTTTTCTTAACAAAAGTGCTGTACTTTCATCAAAGAAAACTCATAAAATTAAAACAAAACTGTTCTAGAGCATCACGATCCATAGCCAGTATTTTGATAGGTTTTTTAAAGCAAATATCCAAGAATTTTATAAAATCGAGATTAGACTATTGATTTTTTTCTTGCTTCTTCCATTCTAAATGATAAGCTTTTCTAATAAAAGAAAATTCTTCCCAAACTCATTTAAGGCTCAAGACTATTACTAGCATAGGTGTATCATGAACATTGGATCATCTCTTCATTAAATATTTCTGTTTTCTTTGATTTTTGTTCTAATTCTTTTATTCACTCAGCACACATTTATTATATGCTAGCTATGTGATATGAACTGAGTCGACAAAACAGACTCTTGTCCTCAGGATGAAAAATATAAAGCAATGAACACACACGAGTTTAATCAAAGAGGCATAAACTCGGTGAGGAAGATGACCAGGGCCGAGACTGGAAGGTTCAAGAAGAGGGAAGGTGGGAGCACCGACAAGCTGCTCCAGCAGCAGGAAATGCTGGTGCAAAGACTCAAGCAGCTGCGATCTGGGGCTAAGACTGTGGGTGGAAGGCTGCTGGGCATCGTGGGGGCACCGTGGGAAGGGGGGAAAGCCACACCCTGTCACGCTATACCTAGCACATCGGAAAGCCATTCACACTCTGCAAAACACAGGATGTACTTCTACATTTTAAAAGAAAAGGTGTGTTAACACTGAGAACACCCTGGGACTGGATTCCTGAAACCTGACAAGCCTCTAATTAACAGCCAGTTTGTGTTCCGATTTCATGGCTGGCCAGTCTGCCCATCTGCCCACTACTGGCCACCTGGATAGGACAGCAGGGCAGCATACAACCAGAGCCCCACCCCCACCCCGTCACCCCACAGAGACTTGAGGACTTGCCCTTTCTCTTTTGGTGGGTTTGACCCATAAGGAGAGCTGTGAGGAGGGAAATACAGGAACACACAAAACGAAGTGACAATATGAAAAATGTAGCTCTAGTTGTCCTCATCCAAGACTCATCTCAGTACCACGAGCACCACTAGACAAACCTGGCAAGCAAAAGGCAGTTCAGTCTTGACCACAGAGCTGTGTAAATGTTGCTTTGCTCAAATACCCTTTCTCTGTCTTGGATCTGGCTAACTCTTGAAGTCTCCAATCAAATATTGCCTCTTCCTGGAAGCTTGAACAAGTGGGGCTCGAAATACCTAATCAGAATCTTGCCAGATTCCTCTTCCCCAGCATTGCCACAGTACACATAGATTCTGGAACTGTTCCCTTGCCTGGAATGTGAGTTCCGAAAGGCTGAGTGTAGAATATCCACTCAATAACTTTTGCACAAACGTATGAACAAATGAGCCAGGGTCCCAGAATCTCAAATTTAATTCTCATTAGAAACTGACCAAAGTGCACCTCTCTGCCTAAGACCGACAGCAACGCCCTCCTGACTGCCTGCCCTGCTCTTGCTGCCATTTGCATCCGCTCTTGGAAGAGGATGGTGCATATTCCCTGTGCAGGCTGTAGAGCAGGCATGGTAGGCTGAACGGTGGCCCTGGAAGGTAACGTCCCTAAACCTTGGAAGCGATGAATGTTATCCTATTTACAAAAAGATCTTTGCAGATGCTGTTAAAAGTCTTAAAAGGGGAAGTTATCCTGGATTATGTGGGTGAGCACTAAATGCCATCCCACACGCCTTTATAAGAGAGGCGAGAGAGACGTGACGTACACATGAGAAGATGGTATGACGATGGGGTGATGTCCACTAGCCAAGGAAAGCAGGCGCACATCAGCGGCTGGAAGGTGCAAAGAACAGGTCCTCCCTTGAGCCTCCAGAGGGAGCACAGTGCTGCTGGAGCCTTGATTTCAGCCCGGTGATACTGACTTTGCACTTCTGAAATCCAGAACTGTGAGAGAGTAAATTTCTGTTGTTTTAAGCCACTAAGTATGACCATTTGCTATAGTTGCCACATAAAACTGAAATAACTGCATGGTGGATCGTTCTAGGGTCAAAACACCTGACTAGACAGCCCAGCTCTGAAACTCACTGAGCAAGTAAAGTCTCCTTTGGATTTGGGATCCTCACCCAACATTTCCTACAGACTCACAGCTCACTCTGGGACAGTCTCTCCCTTCCTGACCTTTAGTTTCCTAGACAGTAGACGGGACAGTAAGTCACCAGTTGGGGGCCTGCATGCAACAGAGGTATAAGCTCTGTACCAGCACAAGATCTGGCAACGGCAGCCAGCCCCTGAGGACTACTTCTGTCCTCCCTTTATTATTATGAAAACCATGGCTCTGGAAGTTTACTTGAGCAGGAGGTAAGGAACAGCCTTTCTTTTTTTAAAAAGAGGCTTTTTAAAAATTTATTTATGCATATAAGAGCTGGGGTACAGGCCAGAGGTGCAGAGGGTGAGAGGATTCACCAGACAGAGTGGGGAGCAGAATGGGCAGACTAACTGAAATATACTGCTGAGGGGAGCAACGGGCGAGACAGGAGAGGTCCACCGCGCCAAGTGGGTCACCTCCCCAGCTGGGGATCCAACTCTGCAGTGGTTACAGATGCTCCACAGTATGGTGCTCAACCCCTTGTGCCACCAGGGAGGCCCAGGAACAGCATTTCTAAGAGAGGAGCCAGAGGGTTAAATGTGACTCTACCTCGAGGCATTCTGAGCTCCTGACAAAGTGAAGTGACCAAATGGAATTTATTGAAAAGGTAAAATGTTCCAGAAAGAAAGTCAAGTCAAAAACAAGTAGGCAAAACAAAATACAGTTCTCACAAAAATGCATAATTCCTACTCTGCTGGGGGCCCCATCCCCCCCTTTTCTTGTAACCTGCCCAGGACGCCTTCCAGCAAATGTCTCTCCCACAGCACAGAGGTCAGACTCAAACACTCCACACACTGAACATCTTTTCATTTTGTCATCTCTACTCTCTGTGCCTTGCTTGAGAATTGACTTTCCTAAACCCACAAATCTAAAATTAAAAAAAAAAGTCAATAAAGAGAAAGCAGCTGGTCCCGCCTACAGACTTGGGGGTTAAAAGGATGACTATTTCCCCCTAGGCACGAGTACTGTGTTCTCTGTGAGAACTCTCACCCATGCCCTGGTTCCTAAAGATGTGGAGAAAACCTGTCAAAATCCCAGTTCAAGCCTGGGCCTAGGGGCAACTAGGTTGGGTGAGGAGGCCCCTGCCTGGTTCCCTGTCTGGTTCCTCAGGGGGTCTTCATAGTCTGGATGTGGGATCAAACCCAGACTCTTCCTGCAGGCAACTAGGGAAGACCCATAGTAGATGAATGAAAATAAATAAGACTGTAAAAGGAGGCACCATCTATCACTGCCCAGCTGAGTGATGGGAAGGGAGAACCCAGTCCTTTCTTGTGGACTTCCAACTCCCCTTGGACAAGCCTGCTCCCAACAGCTCCTCACCTCACCTTATGTTCATATTCTGCCTCCACTGAAAGGAGGCCAAAAAGCACGGTCGTTCAAAGGTGAGCACAGGATTCACTGCCTGGAGTTGAGAGCCAGTCTCACCACTCATGAACTGGGAAGTTTTGGGAAAGGTTCCTAACCCCGTCTACCAAATGGGGATAACAGAAGTAAGATGGGGGTTGTCTGACAGCCAGGCTCTCACTTTCCCTGTCTTATGTCAGACCCTAAAGTCATGGAGAGCTCCCAGGGCTCAGAGGGATACAGGGCAGGGCACGAGAAAATAAACACATCCACTGTGGAGAGGAAAGGCACATTCTGATGAGAAAGGCCCTCAAAGGGGGAGGCTAATGAGGGTGTATCAGATAGGAATGGGCTGGGCATCCTATAATGAGATAGAAATTCTGCTCTATGGCAAAGGTTCCCTGGGGCTCCAGGAAGGCGGGCAATGGCCAGTGTGCCTGGAACAGCACAAGGAAGGTGAGAATGGCACAGTGAAGGGCAAAGAGCTGCCTCACATGTCAGGTCTGAACTATTAATATCTCACTTTGTGATAATAAACCTACTTCTAAGGCTTCTATGCAGCTGAGGGAGATTGTTCTATCTGCGCTGTCAGCGTCTCTCTGGCTGTGTGCAGAAGTAGAGAGGAGAGAACCTCCTTTGGAGATGGTGAAGACCATGGATCAGACCAGCATGTCACCAGTCAAAAGGGAAAGAGGACAGATGGATGGAGAGAGTCCTGGTCATTTCTCACATTCACTGGCACCCTGAGTAGGACTATATGAAGCACTGAGCACTCACATGGCTCATATGATTCTCCCAGCAGATCCTACGAAGTCCAGGTGGAAAAACTGAGGACCAGAGAGGTTAGGTAACTTCCCCAGGACCACCCAGTTAGGAAGTAGGGGAGGCACAACCTGAAGTGAGGCGGTGGGGTTTCAGATCCCACACAGCACATTACTCTTCCTCAGCAATGGATGGGCAGAGGGTGGGGAGGGAGTGGGGCACAGAGGTGGCTTCTAGGGTTGAAGCTTGAGCAGCTGGGCAGTTGGTGGTGCTGTTCACAGTTGGGGATGAGTTGAGGAAAAGACTAGCTTGTGGGGGGCAGCATGGGGACACTGGGCATAGAGGGGCTCAAGCTGGAATCAAGGTGATTTCAACACATTGACCCCACTTCCCTTCATTTGCTTCTGTTTGCACAGTCAGGGGTGGAGGACAGTTGGGGCCAGGCATAGGGAGCATGACCCTCTCCCTGACGTATACACGTGTGAGCCTCCAGGTATCCTTCCATATTAGTAGGTCTGATGGCAAACATGTTCCCAAATGCTGTAGACACTTGAAGAGAAATGTAGAATGAGACCGTCCAAAGGAGTTCTTTTTTTTCAAGTTTTCTCCTCAGTTATCAGTAATTCTTGGGAATAGCAAGCGTGGACATTTTCCACATTAAGGCGGTGTGAAAAAAAATGGGAATGAGTGACAATGCGGGGCTGTACTGTGCCTCTGAATGCTGGAGGCAGGAGTCCACGGCTATTTCGGGGACCAGACTGCGTCATGGGAGGATCCCCGTCCTCGGAGGGACTTGCTGAGTCAGGGCTTGGGAACAAGGCTGACTCATGTATTTATTTGGCTCTGTAGGACGTTCATAAACACGAATGAAACAAAGGTTTTGGTCACACAAGCTCAGGAAAAGCTGGCTTGCCAGGGCTTCCTTACTACAGGAATTCCAGAACCTTGAGCCTGGAACCGTGCATTGTGACTCTCTGAAAGGATTTGATCATAGAAGCCTTTTGTAGCCATGTGTGTCATGGGCCAGGAGTTCCAAGGAAGAGATTCAGGGAAAAATGTATCTAATCCTTTTTATTTTTAAGGGAAAGGTAATCAGCAGATTCTTTACACAGAGTTGAGTGTTAGCAGTTCCTGTGTGTGTGGTCGCAGTCCAGTAGGAGTGCTGAGTGTGAGAGAAGGGAGGGAAGGCCGGGGGAAGGATGCATGCTGTGTGACCAGGACTGGGCTAATGAGCCATTCCAAGTCTTAGCTTTTCAACTGTCTGCTGAGGATAAGAATAACCCAGAACAGAGAGTTCTGTGACTACTAAAGTTAACTAACATATGCAGAGGCCCAACCGCAGGAGGCCAGCACAAGATAAGTTTTAGCTGCTTTGAGATCTTGGGCAGCTCCTTGCAGCCCTGACACTTCCATGCACGATCTGTGTGGGCCATGCAGGCCCGCTGGCACCCCTCCTCACCAGCCCCACCTTCTCTGGAAATAGCCTCCTCAGGTAGCCAATTCCCAGTCTTTACTGAGGTTCTCAAGAGGTCAGTCTGGGGCAGCTGAGTTCAACCAGAATTCTAAAACTAGCTCCCCTCGGGCATAGGTAATCATAGTCAAAGAGGCAATCATGCCCCACAGCTTAAATGGCCTGAAGGAACTCCAGAATGGTGTACTCACTTTGAAATGTAGCAGGCTTCTAGAATGCTCCAGGACTCCCTACTATACCCCTGGCTTCTTCAGTGGCTCAAATACACAACATTACTACTCAATCATTCTTGCCTCTTCCCCCTTTTTGGACCCAACACAGGACCAAGAATTAGGTTATCAACTGCATGCTGGACTAGTAGAAAAGTGCAGATGAGAGCTGGAAAACACTGGGGCAGTCACAGAGTCATGAGAACAGGAAGGATGAAGGTTTGGTCCATTCTAAACAGTGGCTTCAAAATAATCTTGCATTTAGGGAGTATTTGCATGTGTCATTTAACGGAAAAGAAGATTTTGCATAAAAAAATTATTTCAGCCCAAACACAATCAAGGCACTGTTTTCTGAGATGAAAATAGAGCATCAGAGAAGATATGTAGAGTTGCCCGAGGCCACACTGCTCAGAAGGGAGTAAAGGCTCAAATTGCAGTGGTCAGCCTGGACACCCTTCAGCAGGCAACTCCTGAGCCCGATCTGCTGAGCAGAGTCCCAATCTGGGGGGCTCTCTGGAAATTAGAGGAGATAATCTCTGTGGACATCTTTCCTTAAGCTGGGAGCTTCAAACCTGATTTTTTTTTTTTTTTTTTTATTCTGCCTGTGGTTTCTTTCCTCTGCCTTGTTTAGGCTTTGTTTTTGGTGGCATAAAAATCTCCTACTGATGCACATGCCATTCTTAGGCCAGAGTTTAGTCAAAATGAGCAAACGAGACATGCCAAAGTTTTATAGTATCCACATTTCCCCACACCCTGAAAGACCAGCTTTAACAACCACTGCCAGATCCTTCCTGAAAGAGGCTTACAGGAGGCAGAATCCAAGGGATTACAAGGTTCGTAACACCTGGAGAAAGGGGCCCATGTTCCTGAGCCCTCAGTGGAACTGATCGGGCACAGAGGGTGCCATGATGGGATTTCCTCCCCAGAAGAGTTTGGGTGCATCATCTCCAAAGGCTGGGGTTGGCTCCAGGCCTAGAAAACAAAACCAGCCCTCTCCTGTGGGGAGACTCCTTAGAGGAATATTTATGAAACATTAAAGCCATCACCATCAACTCTATATAAAATTCCTGAACATGTAATTAGGGTGCAGGATGAACTTCCTAGATATGATTACTTCCCTGAAGCGCGTGTTCCCTGAGGACCGAGAGTCGTAATACTACCTGCAGAGCTACACTACCTGCAGAGCTACCTTTAGTCTCCTGGGTCTCCCTCTGCCTCCTAGGCTCCTCCCCCAACCAGGTGTTGCCGCTTATCCACAGCCACCCTCTGTGCCCTGCTCAGAGTGGGGGAAGGTGACTATAGGGTAAATGAAGATGGCACTTTGGCCTCTGTGGCTTTCACTTGCGGCCTTGAATGCAGGAGGCGCTGGGGAGCGTGGGTTCGGGGTACCGTACCTGGAGTATGGGGTGGGCACGTGTGAGTGGGCACACCTGAGCTGAAAGATTGAGCAAATAATGGCGGTGTCACAAAGGATGAGGGTAGCAGAGGGTGTTGCAGGGGACAGCGGTGGAGAGCAGGGGAGAGCGACTACCAGAGGAAAGAAGTATACAGAGATTCACAGTGGGGGCCTAGGTTGCAGTCTCCTTGCTGGCCTGTTTACCCTGCAGACTATTAAAAAACCCGTGGGGATGATGCCAAGGGTTCCAAGGTTCCCTTTTCAACTGCCTGAACCAACAATAAACCTACCCAGGTTGGGATGGTTGCAGAACAGTGGCTGTAGTGCCAGGAAGCCATGGAGCAAGTTCTCAATGATTCCAAGCAGACGGGTCAAGGAGGAGGCCTAGCGCCCTCGGTGGCTTTTTCGGGCTTTTATTGCATCATTATCTCAGAGGCGACCAACATGGCAGGCAGAGGGGCCAGGAGGCTGGCCCCCAGCGCATCTTCACTCTCTGGGCTCTCTAGCCTCTGCTCTCTCTCCCTCTCTCTGTCTCTTCTCTTGCTTATGCTCTTCTGCTTTTCTCTCTCCCTGCTCATGCTCTCTCTTTCTCCTCTGCTGGCGTATTGGTGATGCGACCCTTATATACCCGTGTCTAAGGCCAGTTGTGCCCACTTGCACATGCCCACTTAGGCATGTGTGCAGGACCGCAGGTGTCCATGGTCGACCCCAATGGCTGGAGGGCAGAAAAGCCTGAGCACTTTTCCATTTACCCTACAGTGGCCCAGTGCATGGACTGCCCTTCAGGCCAGTACCAGAACCTGGTTGACGTTGGTCAATGTGTTACCGGGTTGCAGCCGGCAGGAGGAGTGGTCTCTGGCTCCCCTGCAAGTTAGTGTTGCAGTCCTTCCTCAGAGACCTTTTTTGTAGCAGTGTGCTGCCTGGATCGTGGAATGGACCAATCGGGTGTGAGCCTTGGGTTGATTGGCACCAGGACTCCGCCTAGCACAAGGTAGTGATAGCTGAG
>JAGFMF010012144.1:2517894-2532325 GCA_019455555.1 Galemys pyrenaicus | reverse complement strand
ATAGCCCTTGACTCTGGTTTGTGGCCTTTTGGCCTTTGGGGGCTTTTTTGGGGCCTCTGACCCCTGTCTCGGTCAGAGCGTCCTCCTCCCCTGTCTGTGACCCTGTTTCAAATGGAACACCCTAGCACGAGACTGAGAAGAGGCTAAGGATTTCTCACCTGTTCCTTCTCTGTTTTGGTGCTGCGGGGAGCACCACTGGAGCATCTGGCTCCAGAAATACTACCATCTCTCCTTGCCCCTTCAGACTTAGCAGGTCTTGGCTCTACCTAGCCAGGTCACCTCAAAATCTTTTGTTTATTCCTTTAACCCTGCTGTCTCACATCTGCTAAGCAGTTCCTTCATTAAAGTCTTTATTTGCTCACCTGTGATGAATTCTTTTTTCTGATGAGAATCTGACAAAAGCACAACAAGAAGAGAATGGCACCAATTTGGGCCTATGCCACAGTCTAGAAAAAGCATGCACTCGCTCCATCACAGCCTCCCTGTGTGTTTGGCATTCCAAACCACAGTTAGGTGCTAGAAATACAGGGGGCTAGCCAAGAGCCAAGGAGCAGCACCTACTCCTGTTTCTCTCACCCCATGTCCCCTCTCCCCCTGAGAGTATATATATGCACACACACACACATACATATATAACTGTATCTATATATAACTGTGTATATATATATATATGTATATATATATACAGTTGACCCTAGAACAATGCACAGGGATTAGGGCTGTCAACCCCCAAGCATAACTTCCAGTGGGTCTTCTGTACCCGTGTATTCACATCCGAGGACTCAATCACCTGACATCCTGTGAATGTGGAACCCATGGATAGGAGAAAATGCTTGTTTAAGACCCACTTGGTTGAAAGCCATGTCGTTCAAGGATCACCTGTATATGATTATTTTCCCCTAAAATCCAAGACAGAATACCAGGCTTCCCATATCCTAGGTTAACAAATGTTATAAAGAGAGCTTTTCGAATGGATCACTCATTCCCCAAACCTTGTGTGTGTCAAGCCCTGTACAAGAAGCCGAGCTCCAGGGAGGATGGCTACAGAGAGCCTGGGCCCTGTCCTCAGCACTGGCTCTTGAACCTCACATGTCTATGGAGCAGTAAAGGAAACCTTCTAATCTGGAACATAGATAACCTGCCCTCATCCTTCCCACCTCACTGGCTCATGAGATAGGACACAGGCAGTCACACACACACACACACACACACACACTGAGGCTTCAGTGGGATGACTGAAAATCTGTCCGCAGCCACAGCTACACTAATCTGCAGTGTGCTGAACCCAGGCTAGGTGGTGGCAATTGAGATGCGCAACTGGCAGAGCGCCCCAGGGCACACAGTTCTTTCTCTCTTCTCAGTAGAACCTGGTCAGTAGTTCTCTGGTCTAAAGACTAACAGTGTAATGGAAAGAACATGGGCTCAGCAGATATGCCTCGTGATTTGTTCAACGTCAGCGACGCACCCTCTAGTCTGTGTCCAGGCTTACACTTGCTCCTCCAGCAGCAGAGCTTCTTCACTCGGTGTCCTGTCCAGTCAGGGGCACCCACTTCCCGAGTTGACTTCATCTTGCCGGAATGTGAGCACCTGTCTGGGACTGGGGCGATACCCATCTCAGCCCACCACACAACTCGCCTCCTGTAAGTTTGCCTACAGACCACTCCCACTTTCTGACCCTGAGATTGTCCACCTGCTCCACAAGGCTTTGGAACAGATGATCAGGAACTGTCCCTCAGTAAAAAAATCACGGTATGGCCAAAGTCCATTGTCTCTGTGCAATGACAAAGGCAGGAAGAACAAGCTGCTTAAAGTCACAGATTCTACGACTGCCCTAAGTAGCAGAACGGGCAGAAGGCGAATTCCATGAGATGAGACAGAATTGGCGCCATCTTGGCCATGGGGCATCATCTGGGATGCACATTATAATCATCTGAGGAGTTTCAGTAATTTTTATGCTCAGGACTTATGTCCCAAGACCATCAAATCAGAATCTCTGGGGCCATACCACAGGCATTGGTATTTTTCCAAAGTTCTCTTTGTGATCCAAATGTGCAGGTACGACTGATAACCATGGATATACATTCACTGTCCATATTTTAAGCAACATCCACAAGATGGTCAATAATGTCCACTTAGATTATCTAAATATATAATATATAATCTAAATAAATATATAATCTAAAACATATATAAATATATAATCTAAAACATATATAAATATAAATATATAAATATTTAATCTAAAACATACATTTTTAGATTCAGAGGGTAAAGAGTTATACAGTCTTAGAAAAGGAAGGAAGTTAGGTTATTAAACAATCTTTATTTACTTGTGCCTCATCTACAAAAATATAATCCCCTACTAAGGAGAGAGCATATATGGATTAACTTCTATAATCAAAAAATGTAATTAATAACCCAGTTAGAACAAAATTTTGAAGAGCTAATAATCCCTCAGTACAAATTATGTACACTCTCATTAAAACCTGTTACAAATTCCACTTATTCAATGAATAAGTACTTGTCTGACAATTTGTTTTTCCTTTTGCCTATAGAAAAACATAGTATTTCTCTGTTCTTTGGGACTGCCCTCTAGAATTTTGCAAAGGTCCTGGTTCATGGGCTGCAGCCTGTGGCCAGCTCGTATCCAAAACCTCTCTTTTACTCCATTAAATACATGCTCTGAACCTCCCTCCAGATTCCCCCACATTCCACCCAGCAAATACCCATTTGCCACTTGGGACTTTGAGTACTAGCTCTATCTCTGTCAGATAGCATGAAACAACTCCATTCAAAGACAGCATATTATGTCCTTTCATCCTTAGCTTGTTCCCAAAATTACTCAAATTCTTTATAGAAAAGAAGATACACTTTGGAACCAAATAATCCTGGCCTAAAAAAATTGACTCTAGGAGTCCAGAAGCATATCTACAAAAAATGTGTAGCCACCTAACAGTGGACAAAGATAACACCAACATGAAATGGGAGTAAGATGATCTTTTCAGCAGATGTTGCTAAGTCAATGGGTTTTCTGTAGACAAAATCAATGAACCTTGACCTCTATTTCATACTATGCAGAAAAATCAACTACAGATGGACAGCATATATAAATACAAAAGGCAAAACAATAAAATAATTTACAAGAAAACACAGGAGAACATCTTCATGACCTTGGAGTAGGCAAATATTTCTTAGAACATAAAATGTGCTACCCATAATGGAAAAAAATTGCTATCTGAACTTTATCAAAGTTAAGAACACCTGTTTATTAAATACCATTAAAAGAATAAAAATACAAACCAAAAAATAGGAGAAAATAATGACAATATCTGACAAAGGGCTTGTGCCAGAATATATAAAGGATTTTTACAAATAAATGAGAAAAAAATGGAAGCTAGTTAAAAAAAAAATCTTGAATAGACACTTCACTGAACAAGATATCCAAATGTCCAATGAACACTTAGAATCACTTTGCTTCATTTCATGCTAAGATAATGTAAATAAGCTACAATAAGATACAATTGTACAACTACGAGAATGGCTAAAATGAAAAGGACAGTTGTAGGGGAATATGTAAAACAGTCAGAACTGTCAAACTCTTCCGGAGTGAGCATAAATCAGTTTAACCGCTTTGCAAAACTGTCTGGCGTATCTACTAAATCAGAATACACATCTATAACACAGAAACTCCAATCCTAAGACCAAATGAATTCCAAAGACGTAAAGAATACGCATTCAAGAACCATTTTGTAATAGCTCCAAACTGAAAAATAACCAAATGTTCGCCGGCAGTGGAATACATAAATATCATCTATCTTCACACTAGACACCAGTTAGAGAGTGGCGAAAATGAATGAAGCACAGCTCAGTGGGAAAACAATGATAAATCTTACAAACATAATGCTGAGTAAAAGAAGCAGACACAAAGAGCACGTGCTCTGGAACTCCATTTATATTATATCACAAAACAGGCAAAGCCAATCTAGTTGACATGTCAGAATAGCAGTTGTCCTTGTAGGAACTGAGGAGGAAATACAGAGAAAGAGGGGAGAGGGTTGGGTGTGGGGGGGCAGTCACAAGAAGTTCAGGAATGGTCATGTTTTGTTTCATAATGAAGATTCTAGTTACAAGGGTATGTTCACTGTGTGAGTAAAAACCACTAAGCTATATATATTTATAAATGGTGCACTTTTATTTTAATATATTATATATTGATAAAAAGTGTACACACACACAAAACTTGGCTATTCAACCTTCTAACTGTGTATGACCTTGAGAAAATCACTTAATCTGTCTGATGCTGTTTCCTCTTTTGTAAACATTGGAATTTTTTACATGAAATAAATACCACATCCCTTGCAGGGTTGTTGCAAGAGTAAAATGGGAAAAAAATATATATACAGTTGACCCTAGACAAGATAGTTGGGCACTGAGTGGGTGCAATTATATTTGGACTTTCTTGTAAGCAACAATGTAAATTTATGGTACTAATATAGTCCAATACTATAAATGTATTTTCTCTTTCTCAAAATTTTTCCTAATAACATTTTCTTTTTCTTTCTTTTTTATTTTTTTTTTTTTGAGTTGAGGTAGCACTGTTTTACGAAACTATATGTGATGCAGAGGTACAGATTTATACCTCTTCAGATGTATATCACCATAGCACAGCTACCACCAATTCACCACAAGTTCTTCACCACCATACTTGACTATAAGAATACAGTATATAAGCCATATGACACACAAACTATGTGCTAGTTATCTATGTTATTAGTAAAGCATCTGGTCAATCATAGACTGTTAGGAGTTGGTGTCTGGGGAATGAAAAGTTTCGTGTGGGTTTTTGACCGAGGTGTGGGCATCAGTGCCCCAAACCCAGCATTGTTCAAAGTTCAACAGTACACATATTCAACGCCTGCCCAGCTAGCATGTACCTCATAATTATTTCCCCTCCTGTCTGTATGGAGGGCTATGATGGCTTCTTCTAACCCAGGAAAAGGGACTCCACTCTTTCTCTCTCGCACATTTAAATGAAGCAAACCCAAAACAAACCAAAACCAAAAGAAGAGATGTTTAGAGCATGATAGGTGGCACAGGGCCTAGCAAGAGAATATGAAAATGGGCCTCCCTGGTGGCGCAGTGGGTTAAGCAACGCACTATGAAGCAAACTTCATCCACTGCAGCACAAGTTCGATCCCTGCCGCTGGCCAGGGAGGGGCCCCACATGGCGCAGCAGACCTTTCCTGCCTCGCCCACTGCTCCCCTCAGCAGTGTGTTTCAGTCAGTCTGCCTGTTCTGCTCCCCACTCTGTCTCTGGTGAATCCTCTCACCTCCCTGGACTCTGGCCTGTACCCCAGCTCTTGTATGCATAAATAAATAAAATCTTTAAAAAAAAGAGAGAGAGAGAGAGAAAATGTTTGGAGAGTGGGTGAAAACAAGTCCCACCTCAGGAGGACAGAACCAGGCCTGGGCCATGGTCACAGAGAGGTAAGTTAGGCCCCCAGGTCTTATCCCAGGGTTAATCCAGGGATAGTTGGGATTGGGCTAAGAGACAGAAAGAATGCAATAGGACACTCCTACCAATATAGTTAAAAGAACTTCTTTTCTTTTAACCACATATGGGCTGAGTTTTCCAGCAGCAAAATTCTTCACAGACAGAATCAAGGAAAAAACACTGTTTCCTTAAAACAAGTGCCAAGTCACAATGTGAGAAAGTAGAAGTTACAGAAAACATAAGATTCCCAGAAAATAGACTTGTGATTAACAAGAATTGAAACCAACCACTGCCACACCTTCATCCCCACTCCTCACAGCCCCACTTCTTTGGGGGAGTCCTCTCACATCTGGGCAGGCTGCTGAGTTTATTCCTCAATTCTTGCATTTGTCCAACAAACACTATTGAGCATGGGGGAAGGAAAAGGTTCAACCTCTTGTTGGCTGGACTCAGACATCCAGAGAAAACTGAGTCATGGACCTCACCCTCATGTAGCCTAAGGTTTGTGTGGGGGACCCAGTAGGTCAATGGGCAATTATGAGGGGATTTGCATACTAAAGTGCTGAGAAATACAAGGGCCTCAGGGGCCAGAGAAAAGAAGGGACACCAAAGCTAAATTTCAGAATCAAGAGTAAGATGTGGGCATTACCAAGCACAGGGGACAGTGTCAGCAAATCCCAGAAGAAATTGCCTTTAGTGTCACTGGAACTAAAAGAAGAGCTAGAAGGAAAAGAGGCTGGAAGGGGTGGTTGCACCAGATTGGGGTGGGGAGGGTCTTCGTGACTCTTGCCTGAGGACCAGTGGTTCTTAGTCCTGGCTGCACTTTGGAATCACTGAGCAGCTTTCCAACCACACTGATGTCCATGGCCTAGTGCCTGGGGAGACTGGTTCTGCGGGTCTGGGCTTGGGTCTCACACGCGTGTGTCTTAGAAGTGCCCCGGGTGATTCCAGCAGACACTGCTGAATTCCCAGGTCTTCAAACTATGTGCCCAGAGCCAAATCCATTTCTTTATGGCTTGAGATCTAAGGATAATTTTCACAGATAAACATTCATGATCAAGTTCATGGGAAGAATAGAGCAATGGAGCAAACCCCAATTTGAACTCTAATTAACCTATCCGAAATCCAAGATTCCATTCTTATCATTTGTAGGCTTATATGACAAAAAAAGTATTCAAGTATAATAATATTCTGAATAGCAATAAAATTTTTGTGAAAATTTGTTTTTTATTACATAACTACAACACAATGTCTACAGTTTTACCTCTTGGCCTGCAAAACCTAAAATATTCTCTATCTGGTCTTTCTAGAATATACTTGTTTACACCTGCTATTGTTGATTGGGGGAGATGGAAATATATTTAGAGAGACTATCAGGGTAGATTCGTGTTAAAAAGAAGACTCTGGGGCCTCCCTGGTGGTGCAGTGGGTTAAGCAACACACTATGAAGCAAACCGCAGCCACTGCAGCACAAGTTCGATCCCTGCTCCCAGCCAGGGAGGGGACCCACTTGGTGCAGGCAGACCTCTCCTGCCTCACCCACTGCTCCTCTCAGCAGTGTGTTTGGGTCAGTCTGCCTGTTCTGCTCCCCACTCTGACTGGTGAATCCTCTCACCTCCTGCGACTCTGGCCTGTACCCCAGCTCTTGTATGCATAAATAAATAAATCTTTAAAAAAAAAAAAAAGACTCTGCCAGCTGTGTGGGCACAGATGTGGGAGGGGCCTGAAGAGAGGGAGGCCAGGGAAGTGGCAACTGCTTAGTCTTGGCCAGGAAAATACAGCTGGCCCAAAACAGTGGATGAAGGAAGGGTAAGGGGGCAAGTTCGGATCTCAGGGCTGGAATAGGTTGATTGACGTGTGCTGTGAGGACAGACAGAGGTTCAGAGGTGAACTTGGGGTCCCCAAAGACCACACAGAGCTGTGACCACCACCAAACCCCTATTCTGGAGGGCTCCCAGAGGCCTGTCCCAGGACATTTGGAAGGACAGAGCAACTTTCCGTCCTACCCTTCTTTCAAAGCATTCCATATAAGCTTTGTAGTAGCCCTTGGAGACAGTTCCCGAGGCTTCTGGTACATCCATGAATAATCCAAAAAAGTAAAAAGAAATGTCACAGGGCAGAATGAGACCCCAAAACTGCATGCTTTAAATGTTTATTGTATCCACTGCATAAAGACAAAGTATACTCAAATACATAAGAAATAGAAAAGAACTTAAATACAATTAATGTGCAACAGAGAGAAGAGAAAGAATATAGTTTATCAAATACCCAAGTCAAGATAAAGGCTGCCTTTGTCAGCCTCCCCAGTCATCACTCGCTCATGCTCTCTCTTTCAAGTGTCTCTTTCTAGGTCTCTCTCAAGACCCCGATACAAGTCCTAAGCTGAGACGCAAGCAGCTTCTTCTTCCCATGTCACTCTTCTCCATGTGTATCCTCCAAGTCTTCTCCTTCTAGACTTTAGCTTCCCCTTGGAGCTCAGTCATACTTCCTCGGGTGGGGCAGGGAACCTGGAATCTCCCCTTTCTATGACTATCACACTGTCACAAAACCAAACTGTACCATTAATTTCTTTCAACTATTGAACTCCAAGTATCACCCCCAGCGTGGTAGGCAAGTAGGGGTTACAGGAAGCTGGGCCCCGGAGAAGAGGGGCACTTTGGCCAATGTGGAGTTTCTACTCTTCTCCAAGTGCTGACATGCAACTAAGGCAACATGTCTGACCCTCACTGTTCTTGTCTCTGTGACCCATAAGTCTCCACGTAGATTCCTAGAGGCCAGCACCTTCGGTCTCTCACCCTGGGATGCTCAGCCCTAGTGCCATTCAGTCCTGAGTTCAAGTCTTAGACCTACCATGTCCTTCACCACCCTGAGCCCTGGTTCTTTTACTTGGGCATGGGCCATAAGAACTTTTCCTTACAGGGTAGTTGTGAAAAGACACAGACAACTGAAAAGCACCATGAGGGTCATTGGGGAGGGAATGGGATGAGGGCAGAAGGAGCACAAGGGACTGGGGTGACGGTGCACTGGTGAAATGGTGGTGGGAACTCCACGGGGACTACAATTGATATCAAATATGTATAAATAAATTAATAATTTTAAAAAGGTTAGTTGTGAGGCTTAAGTAGGACGATGCTGGGTGCATGGTAAGTGCTGAGCAATGCAGTGTTTTCTTAAGATGATTCTCTCTTGATGGTCTTTGTTCCTGTCCACTTGAGTCCTGCTTGGATGTATCCAGACAGGCAGCATAGCTACATATGTCAACTCAGGAGCCAAAATGCTGGGGTGCCAAATCCAGCTCTGCCACTAACTAGACATGTGATCTTGGGTGGGTCACTTTCAAAAATTATTTTAGCGTAGTGTAGTGTAACTAAACACATGTTAGCATGGTGGTGAAAATTCAGGGAATTATACATGGCAGGCATTTGAAGCAGCACTGGAGAGTAGTAATAGTAAGGTTCTATAAGTATAAATTATGGTTACTATTTTATAGTTATTTTTATTTTCCAAGGTAATTTTATTATTTTTAAAGGTTTATCTATTTACGCACACAAGAACTGGGGTACAGGGCAGAGATGTGGGGGGGTGAGAGGATCCACCAGAGACAGAGTGGGGAGCAGAACAGATGGATCTACTGAAATACACTGCTGAGGGGAGCAGCAGGCATGGCAGGAGATGTCTGCTGCGCCATGTGGGTCACCTCCCAGGCAGGAGCATGGATTGAACTTGTGCTTTATAGTGCATTGCTTAACCCACTGCACCACCAGGGAGGCCCCTCCAAGGTAATTTTAACATTAGGTCAGTTACATGAATGCAGCAAACTTGCATCAACATTAAACATGGCGGTGCATTTGTTCACCGGGTACTTCTGTGCTTCACTGCCTCAGTGTTTGCCTGCACGAGTCTTTGGGATGCCAATTTGAATGAGGCACGCCCACCACGCCGGAGGTCTTTCCATCTTTGTGAGCTACTAAAAATTGATTTACACAACCTCACACAGGCAGTCGCCATCTCTGTATGGATTTATAAGTGCAGTAGTAAATGTTTATCACGTGGAGTCACAGGCTCTTATCAATCCTGTCCCTCAAAAAATTCTAAAACCAAAAGATTTTTCTTTTTTTTAATAACTCATCTGGTGACAAAACCTGACCTGAAGTGATGTGAAACTATTTATTGTCTTTATTTTTCCCATTTAGTGTGAACAGTCAAACCTTTCACCGTAGAAAAAATTAATGGGTTTGATTAAGGAGCTCTGCTCCAGACCCCACTGTTGTAAACATTACATTCGAATATACAGCTGAGTTCTTTTGTTAAGTCTGAAAGCGCATCCCATCCAGAACACGTCTAACCCCAGGGGCTTCGGGGGTGGACAGTGGACATGTACCTATTATTCCTACAGGCCAAGAGCCATCATTCCTGCCATTCCCTCCAACCAAAAGATACTGAAAATTGGTGTTTGCACATAACCAAATGACTTTTTATTTCTCTGCAAAAAAGAAATCGATAGGGGGTGTTTTCAAAAGCGCTCCAAAGAATAAATTAGCTTTTCTCTTTTTATGCAGTTGATATTTTAAAAGACATTTACTTTATAACCGATGCCGACTCCATCAGATAGTTCTCTCACAGAAAAATCAGGACCTGCGGTTGAGGACAGGCAGTTTCTCTGTAACTGAGTTTGGGGGGGTCAGTGCAGGATGGGTGGGGAGGTGGAGGAGGCGCTCTCAGAACAGAAGCCTGAATCTTCTGCCTCACAGGCCCAGAGAACATTTCCTTAGTATGTCTGCTCACTGGGAAATTCTGGGAGGATGTAGAAGCCTTGTGTTGAATCAGAGTAGGAGAGACACACTGTGAACTTGGAGGCAGAAGGAGCAAGGCAAATGGAACAATTACTTCATAGGCTAATTAGGAGATACCCACTTTGTAAATTGCTAATAGCCTTGGGGTATTGAGTGACAAGCTAAATTAGCAGGCAGGATGTCTGGGTTGCTTGCCAGTGAGAGCCCCCCATGGTAAAGCAAAGTCTCCAAAGGAAATGCACCCATATGTTTCTCTGCGTTCCTGACTGCAAAGGTTTGGAATGAGAAAAGCAGGAAGCAGCCAAGCAACCTACAGGGTCCCCATTTCCCAAAGCAATCTGTCTGGGCAAAGCCCTCCCTCCGCCTCTCCCTGCAGCACCCATGGATAAAGGATGCTAAACTGGCAACGGTAAACAGGGGTGCTGATCTCTACTATCTAGTTGCTGAGCCACTGACGGTAAGCCTGTGTGGCTTTCCAGATTCACGGAGTATGCGTCACAGATCTTTAAGGTTTTGATTCTTCGTATGCTTCAGTCTACCCTACCCTTTCTTTCTCCTATTTCTCTCCCCTCATCCAAAACGAAATTCGGAATTCTCAATATTTTAACACTGAGAAGGGACAGAGTAAGACACATCCAGTCAGGGAGAAGAGACAACAGAGAGCTGGGTGAAAAAAATCCACGAGGCTCTGTCGTTCTCTACCCATTGTTGTTCAGTGGGGGACCCAAACTTCATCTCTACCCCCCAGACCTCCCCCAAATCGCCTCTTCCACGTTTTCCTCACCTGCCAGTATCCTGACCTTCTTTCCTTTTCACCATTTTATTCATGGAACCCTCCCTCCATTCTCTGAAATCCAGCTGTGACACACTGCATGCCTACTGTGTGTTGGGGAAATAATTAGAGATAACCGAGTTTAGTCCTCCAAAAAGCCTCACGGAATAGACAGACCACCCCCCCCCTCCACCTTAGAGAAGGGGAGGCCAAGGCTGGGAGATGAAGAAACTCATCCAGAGTGACATAACCTGACTGACAATTTGTATGTAAACTCAGAACCCCAGGAAGTTCCTAGGAATCTCTGGGCCTCCTTCTTGCTTTGCACAGCAAGCTAACACTGCCTTCCTCAGCAGACCCGATGTCAGGAAGCCATCCATCTGCCCTTGGCGGCTAGGAGACTGTCGTTCTTCCTCTAGGAGGAGGGAAGGCGCAGCTTCTGCTCCCGTTTGCACTGTCTGACAGTCAGGTCCACACCAGCCCAGGTCACTGGTTTCGACTCTTCTAAGTGAGTGAAAAGGAAATGAAAGAAGGGCAGGTTGAGGAAATGTGGACAGGAGAGGTCTCCCAAAGGAGAAGGGGTTGGACTCCAAGATGTATATGGAACAAGAGAAATACTGAGTTGCACTGTGGAACAGAGCGAGGAGGGAATGTTCCAGAAATGCTGGACCAGAGGTGTGTGAACCTTGCCATGGGTGGTGGGAGTTGCAATGATGAGTGAGGAGTAGGTGTCCAACTCTGGTGGTCACCGGATGGTGGAGGGACTGGGGCAGGTAGGCCTGAGGGAAAGAGTGAGGCTGAAGGAGGGAAGGGCCCAAACCAGAGGGAAAAAGACTACTGAGGCCCCAGAATTTGTCATTTGAAAGGAGAAGAATGAAAACTGCAGGCCTCTCTGGTGGCAGCACTATCAAGCTATTGCCCAGCCACTACTGTATGAGTTCGATCCCTGGCCAGGTAGCTGACCCACATGGCACAGCAGACCTCTCCTATCTTGCCCACTGCTCCCCTCAGCAGTGTATTTCAGTCAATCCACCTGTTCTACTCCACACTCTGTCTTTGGTGAGTCCTCTCACTGCCCCAAACCACACCTTTGGCCTACACCCCAGTTCTTGTATGCATGAGTAAAAAAAAAATAAATCTTTAAAAAAAAAAAAAAGAAAGAGAATTGCAACCCTGGGTCCTTCACTTCCCACCCCAACCCAGAGTGAAATTGGTGTCTGACCTACAGAAAAGTCTGCAGACTCATCAAACCCTAGTTCTCCCCTGGTTGCCTTATACTTTCTGCCACACATACAGCAGCCACACATACAGCAGTCGTGTGTAATAGCCATGATGACGCTCTCCAGAGCAAGAGGGAGCTTCCATATGCAACTGGAGCCAGTGAACATCTCCAGAGTACAGCTCTCCTTGAGCACCCTGTGGGCCCAGGGGCCCCAGGACCCCACACTTGCCCCCTGGGGCCTAGCAGCTGCCTGGGCCAGACACACAGTTGGAGTATGAGTCTGAGGTGCCAACTTCAGGTCCTTCTCCTTCTGTCACTTCCTAGCTGTGGTGCTTTTTTTTTTTTTTTTTTAAGATTTATTTATTTATGCATAGACGAGCTGGGGTATAGGCCAGAGGCACAGGAGGTGAGAGGATTCACAACAGAACGGGCAGTTCAACTGAAATACACTGCTGAGGGGAAGAGCCAGCGGGCAGGGCAGGGGAGGTCTGCTGCACCATGTGGGTCCCGTCCCTGGCCAGGGATCCAACTCGCTCAGCAGTGGCTGTGGAAGCCCCATAGTGGGGTGCTCAACCCCTTGCGCCACCAGGGAGGCCCCACCTAGCTGTGTCTTTGAGAAGACTGCCTTTGAACCTTGGTTTCTACTTCTCTAATAGGGTCGATTATGTCACCACCCTTCAGATTTTTTGTGAGAACAAATTGTAATCATCACTGTTTACAAGTTATAAAACACCGTAAGTGAACTATTCTGTTTACCACTAATATATATCATAATAGGGGTTTAATTTGTGTCCCCTAAAGAGAGGTGCTGAGGCCCTACTCTCTAGTACCTGTGAATGTGACCTTATTTGGAAATAGTGTTTTGCATATTTGCATATTTTGCATATTTGCAACTAGGATGTAAATTAAGATGACGTCACCCTGGATTAGGGCCAGCCCTTTAACCAGTATGAGTGATGTGCTGACTGGAAGAGGAGACAGACACAGAGACAGACACAGGAAAGAGAAGACAACCATGTGAGGATGGATGCAGAGAGAAGACAGCCATGTACGGACGAAGTGATGATCTTGCAGGCTAAGGTCAAGGGCTGTGGATGAGCATCAGAAGCCTGGAGAGTGGCATGGAGCTCATTCTCCCCTGCAGCTACCTTGGAACTCCTAAGAAGAACTAACCCTGTTGACACCGTGATTTTTTATTTCTAGGCCCCAGAATAGTGAAACAATTCATTTCTGTTGTTTTAAGCTGCTTAGTTTGCCATACTTTCGTTATAGCAGCACGAGACAACTAATACATCAACCGCAGCAGCACGTGGAAAATATGCTAACATAAGAACAGTATTGCAGCACAGAGAAAGAAGCAATTCCTCCCCAATGCTTGCATCTGTTACCATCCCTTTCACGTCAGCCCAATGCCTTCCAATCCAGTGGCCAATCAGTTCTTGTTAGGACACAATCTCCAGAAATGAGCCTAATTGACTGACCACTATCATGAGATAATAGCTGAGCACCTACTACATCACAGGGCTGGGCACTGCAGAGAGAGAGAGAAGCACGCAGATCCCATTCCTGTCTGCATCGAGTTTGCAGCCTACAAGAACTCATGCTGAATAAGAAATTGTGAGCAGGAAGCAGGCACTGAAGGTGTGGCCTGCCTGGGCACTGAGAGTGGGCAGTAGGATAAATGTGACCAACCACGTCTATCAGCAGCTCAGTGACAAACTCACACAAGTTCTAACAGGCCACCGGCATCAGCTCACTCCTCCATGCAGGAACTGCCACTGGCTCTCACTGGTTCAAGCATCAAAACTCTCCCATCCTTCACTTAACTATCCAGCCAGCTTTTCACACACTTTATAACCACTTGAGCCAACAGACTGGCAACATGGGCTTTGGGGAATCCTGAATTAAACCCTGGCTCTGCTCTCAGCCCCCAAAGTGTACTTTATGCCATTTAATATCACAAAATATTCATCAGAGGCCTGTTCTGGAGCCCTGTCCTCAGAGAACAGAGGTCAGGAGACACAGGGTCACAAAGGTTAAGAAGACATCATTCTGTAGATTGCTTTTGGAAGGATGGTCATTTTGATAATGTTGATCCTTCCTATCCATGAGCAAGGGATATCTTTCCATTTCTTTGTGTCCTCCTCTAT
>JAGFMF010012144.1:2484737-2516159 GCA_019455555.1 Galemys pyrenaicus | reverse complement strand
GAGGGTGCACAAGGGACTGAGGTGATGATGCACGGGTGAAATGGTGGTGGGTACTCCCTGGGGACTACAAATGATGTCAAATATAACTAATAAAAAAAAAAAGAAGAAAATAAAAATACTAAATTAAATTAAAAAAAAAAAAAGAAGACATCATTCCGAAGAATTAGCTAGAGTTCCTTGGCCTCGGTTTGCTTATCTTCAAAATGGACGCATAAATCTACCCCTACCTTACCATTAATGTGAGCATTTATATGGGTAACATATCAGTATATAGTAACCATCACACCCTTTTTCCTGCCTGTATCTATTCTCTGACCTCCCCCCATGCCTGTGGCCTCTCCTTTCATTTTTACTTCTCAATGGCCAATATATACTGGTTCTGTAAGCTTTTCTTTTCTTTTAAGATTTATTTATTTATGTATACAAGAACTGGGGTACAGGCCAGAGGTGCAAAAGGATTCACCAGAAACAGAATGGGGAACAGAACAGGCAGATCAACCAAAATACACTGCTGAGGGGAGCAGTGGGTGGGCGACACAGGAAAGGTCTGCTGCTCATGTGGGTCACCTCCCTTGCCAGAGGCTGGGATCGAACTCGTGCTGCAGTGGATGTGGTTTGCTTCACAGTGCGTTGCTTAACCCACTGCGCCACCAGGGAGGCCCCTGTAAGCTTTTTCTTGACCAGCTTAATATGAGTCTTCAGAACTCTGACCTCTGCAATTGTACAAGTCTCTCCCCTGTTGTACGGTCCAATTAGGCATCTTTTCTTTTGTTTGTCTTAATTTTGTCCTAGCTCCTTGCCTCTTCCAGTCCTTTGCATCACTCTTGCCTACTTCTTGTTCAAGGGATAACTGTAGATTAGTGTGCTGACTGCTTCATCACTGTAAGCCTCAGAGAAAATCCTACAATCCTCCCCAGCTCTCCACTTCCCCTGCCCCGCTCCAGGGTCCTGGGTGGCCCAGGAGCCAGGCTGCATTAAGAGTTGAGATGAGCATATCGTCCTCTCTCCAAGCTCGTGGTCCCCAGACCTGAAAGGCCACGTCACTTCTGCCTTCCTGGCTCCCAAAGCAGCCCAGCTGTTGGAGCCCTCTCAGGCCCCTTCTACACAGGGTGAGGAGGTGTTAGCCAAATTGCAGCCCTAATGGGGAGGCAGGCAGCGGAATGATTGGGGACTCAATAGCCCATGGAGGTGCAGCTGAAGCATCTGCCTCCTCCATTCTGCATGTTTCCAGCCCATTGACACACAGTTCCCTCTGACCTTCAGGCTTGGAGGCTGCTGGATCTCCCCATTCCTCTCCCCTCGTGGGGTCACACTCCATGGGGCCATCTAATCTCCCAGAGGCAGAGAAGGGAGAGTGGCTTGAATAACTTCATGAGTCACTGAAGCCCAGCAAGACTCTGAGAAGCTGCTCTCAGCACCTGCGGGAACAATGGCTGAGGGCCACCGGACCGTGCAGAGAGCACTTTCCTCTCACTCCTTCTTCACATGAGTTTTTCCAGTGGTGCCCCAAGAGGCTTTAGAGCCAAGCTGATGGCACAGGAGTTTCAGCCGGGGATTTAGATTCCAACGGCAGACCTATGGGGCACAGAGGGGAAGTCACCCACTTGGCTTGAGGTGTTAGAGGAGGGTCAGAGGGCTGAGATTCCAGGAAAAGCAGGAGCTAAGAAGGCCAAGCTTCGGGATTCATGCCTCCTGCCGTGCCCACAGATTCTTATGGATGATTTCATGTCAACCTCAACATGGCCCTACGGTGCACGTATTATTGTTACTGACATCTCTGACTTGCAAATGAAGGAAACGCGCGCCAGCTACTGTGTAACGTGGATAAGCTGAAAGCCAGGAAGGGAAAGAATTAGGATTCTAACCTGGGTCTGAGTGGCCCAAAGACTCCCATCTCTGCACTGCATGGCAGTCTCCTCTGGACACCATTTCCTGAGTTAATCTCCTGTTCTCAAACATTTGGCATCTGGTAATTCCTGTCCAGGCCAGAGGTAGCTGTCACCAGCAGATAACAGGAAAGGCCCAATAATTATAAGTAGCATCAAAGAAGTGGGGGGGTGCAACAGCCTGGCACTTGGGGAACCAGGAGCTGGGAAGGCAGAGCAGCAGGGTCGTTCACCTCAGGTCTAAAGCTTACAGGACTTCCCTGGAGGGCAGCCCTCTTAGAATATTCAGGGAGGGTTGGCTCCTAAGTGGTTCGATACTTGGACAGGGATAGGATGGTGGGGGTGGTAATCTGTTTTTTTCTCCCTTCTTCTGGGGTTTGCAAGCAATCAGTAAACCAATCTACAGACACTGTCAAGGGGAAGCTTAGAAGGAAAACAGTCTAGCATTTAAAAACGCCAACTCTGTGCCGCCACGCAAGACCCATTTATTTGCGGTTTCTCATTAAATCTGCATGACAAACTTGCACAGAAGGTATTATCTTTATCATTCCTACTCAAGAAAAATTAAAGCTCAGAAAGACTATTTTTTAAATTAATGAATTTACATATGCGTGTTTATTTACATTTACCCCAAACTTGTGTGAGAAAAATTATAAGGAGTCCCGTGCAGATGGACAGTACAAAATCTGAAAATGTGGCCCAAGGTTGCTGCTTATTCTAGGCTTTTCTCTCTTGTGCCTTGCACCACCCCACCACATGTATCCTTTAACTTCTGCCCTTCACCCTCTTCTGGGTTCAAAATAGGATTCAATGCAAATTTGGATTGCCCACTCATTTTCAGAAGTAGCAGACAGTGGGGCACAGAGTCTCTCCTGAGTTGAAAGGTAGGTCAGGTGCTTTTGAAAGCCAACAATGTCCACCCAGACAGACCTCTCAGGCCCTGAGAGCGAGAGCAATCGGGACTTGAGGCTACCACTGCATCTACAGGCCACAAGACCCTGGGCAGCTTACTTAATCTCCTTGAAATTTTGTTGTTTTTCACACATATTATGAGAATATTTATAGTACTTGCAACTGCTCACTGACAGAGCTGTTGTGGGAAGTGAGTGGGGTAGAGGGATGTAAACACTCGGTAAGCCATACACTGTACAGATGTGAGAGCTGTACAGATGTGACTTTCATGCCTACCCAGGCCATGCACTCCATAATACAGACCCACTACAACCTAACCTTATGTAGCACATACTCAGTTTATTCAGCGATGTTCAACAGACATGTTTGAGTATTTGGCTCTGTGGTGAAAGACAAAAGACAGACATTGAAAAAAGTAAGAGCCCTAGTAAGTTACATTCTAGAACTGAGATGGGGGTTCACGGTGGAGGCTGTTAGAGTGGGCCTAGGATAGAGAAGAAAGCAGCTATCGGTGACGGGATTTGGAGACAGTCTTGAAGAATAAGTAGGTGTGGGGAACAGGGCCCAGAATGCACATTCCAAGCAGAGACAATAGCACAGCCAAGACACAGAGGCCCGGTAGGATGGTGCACGGAGGAGAGCAGCGGGGTCATTCACCAGAGAGTTTGAGTAAGTTTCTGAGGTACCACATGGGCCCAGCAAGCCCAGCCTTTATCAGGAAGGAACAAGATTTACCAGTGGACATCACTTCAATGCCCTGCGTGACTTTTATAGTCAGATATAAGAAAACAGCCCCAAGGGTCACAGACCCAAATGACAGCCAGCATTCCTTTGGCCACTTCTTACTCTGATTTGCTAGCAATTTTCTGAAGTCAAGCCATTCCACTGGACATGTCAGTTCCAACTGTTTTAGTAAGCAGAGATCTATTGGTTCCTTATTCTTCCCTGGGGAAAGAAAGGGAAGTGGAGTAGTTGTTTCCCATTTGCTTTCTTCTCATTTGAAAGGACTAATGGACAAGGGTTAATCTAGTTAAGACAGGAAAAATTTGTCATCTCTTACCCCTTGACCACGGAAGAAAGACTGGGAGTGGGAAGGCAATAATTTCTGCTTTGCCAGAACAATTAAAGATTCTGATTTGTTGAAAACTGAGAGGAAAACTTACAGTTAGAATCGACCCTGGAGATGATCTAGGTCATCTCCAGATTCAAGGCTCAAGACTTCCCTATAAAACAGCTGGGCCAAGTAGCAGATACCACATCTCTGCTTGAATAACTTTTGTTTGTTAATTGATAATTTGATGGATGTTACTTGTGGTAGAAACACACACATTGTACATCAAGAATGAGAAGGAAACAGAAGGGGAAATGTGGATTTTGGGAAACAGACACAGTCAAATGGGGCTCCTCTGCTTACTTAGATGAAGTTCCCATAACTTATGTAAGACATTCAAACTCCCTGAGTTCCCTCTCTGTAGAAAGTGGTTATAAAACCTTCCTTGCTGGAGTTGTTGTGAGGATTAAGTGGACTAGTGGAATGGTAATTATTATTATTATTATCTCATTAGCCCAAACTCCCACCCAAGGCTGAAATCCTTCTTTAAACAACCCCGACAAACTAAAGAGTGATCAGATCTCTACTTGAATAAATATTTGTTGATTGATTTGGTAATCAGTTATTCTAAGTGTCCAGGGAGACACGGAGACACGGAGACACACACACACACACACACACGGATTATGTCTCCAAGATCTCAGAGATGCTTTTCCATTGGGTGTACTCAATGGCTAAATCCTCTTGACTATGAAGTAGATTCTGGTCACGCCAACTCTTCTGAAGTTCATGGTGTGCTTTCTTAACCATTTTTTAAAAAAACTATACGTGGTCTTTTGAAGAATTTCTCAGAAACTGGACATAAAATGGAAAGAACTGCCTTCAAATTTAGAATATCTCAGACTTAGCCAAAATCTTTGAGTATTGCAGGCTAAGCACTGCTGTTACAGAGCATCACCAGTCTGCTTGAGCCGTTTCCCAACCTCACCAAGTCCCTCCCACATCCTCTCTTCCCTACACTCCCCCTCAAGAGGAAAGCAGTGCTGGACTCAAGCTCTGCAATCAGCAGACCATAGTTTAAATCCCAGTTTCACCAGGTAGTGTATTGTTAAGCCTCAGTTTGCTCATCTGCAAAATGGGAATAATAATAGTACCTACCTCAGAGGGCTACTGAGAGGGTTGAGGGGATAATGCATGTTGATGCTTAGCACAGTGCTTGGCACATGGTAAACACATAAGAGAAGTTGTTATTGTTATTTTTCCTTGTACCTGGTCCCTTGGCCTCCCACACCTATGAGTACTGCAGTTGTCATTATTCCACCTAAAGAGATGTTCCAGAACATACTCTCGGTCATCTCCAGAAGGACTCCAAACTGTCCTGGTATCTACCCTGGATGGTTTGGGCAGGGGACTCTGCCCAGTCCGCCTCAGGACAGCAGCTAAAATGTGCTGAATTCTTCCCTTGGGAAGTTCTGATTGAAATGTCTATGGTCTTTGATTAATAAAAATGATAAAAATTTGAATCACTGGTTTTAAAAATGCATTGGTTCAGTAGAATAAAAACTTAATGAACAAAGATTCTCAAAGAAGAAAAAGAACAAAGCGGACCCAAGGATATAAAAAAAAATGAGAACCCCAATGTCCTTTTCTTTTCCTTCTCCTACCTTCTTTCCTCCCTTCCTTTAAAAAAATAAACAAGTAATGAGTGGTTACCTGTGTCAGGCTTGTGCTAGGCATGGGATACAAGATGAATAAGCTGTGCTTTCTGCCCTCGAGGGGCTCACAGTCTAGAGGGAGAGCAGACTTAGACAGAGAACACTGTGACTACACCCCACAGAAGAAGTACAGGTGCTGAAGCTCAGACTCTGGTGGGACAAAAGGAATAAGGGAAGGTGACATTCAAATCAAGACTTTTAAACCATTTTTATTAGACATCTTTGCTGGCTATGTAAGATATATGTCATTGCAGATTTGAAAAGCACAACAGTGCCAGAAAAAGAAAACCATCATCTCACCATTAGAGATAACCAACAACACATTCTACAACATCTCGCCATTTTTCAATCTCTATATATTTAACAGAAATGTGATCATTATAGCAATACAATTTGATAGGCTTCCCTTTTTTTACTTAACATTGAAACATAGGCATTCTTCCATAATGTTTAGTCCATAAAATTTGTGGGACAGAGCCCCAGAGCCTGAGAGCCGGGACCGGCCCAAGGAAGAGCTGGCAAGCTGGGTTTCAGCGAGCAGTGGACTCAGTAGTGGCTGTGGAGCATCCCATGTCCCACAACTCCGATGGCTGGAGAGCTGGGGAGGCGCTTAGGAGACAGTTCAGGCCTAGTGGGTCCTCGGCACACAGGTGGTGGTTGACGCCATGGGATGGATGAGCTCCCTCAGGGAGGGTGTGCAGGGTGAGAAGAGAGATGACTAGGGAGAGGTCCCTGCCCTCTAGAAGCTCACAGTCTAGTTGCGTTCAAGTGCAAGTCGTTCACCCCCAGCTAGATTGTAAGCTCCTTGAGGGCAGTTACCATTTCACACACAGCAGTCCCTCGCCAAGCATGGGGTTTTAGGTTTCTGAAAACCCCTGGGGCAGAAGTCAGGCTGGAGGAATTTAGGACCTTATTGGGGAAAAAATAGGGTTAGGGGAATGAAGTCACGTGTGAACTTATGAAGTCATCATATTTTGACATAAAGAGAAACAAGGACAGCATATTCAAAACATCATGTATCACATACACTGTACAATTTGTTTTCACATATCATCCATCCCTTCAGCAGAATGCTCCCTCTTCACAGTTGTAATATTATCTACATCCAATGTTTTCGTTGCTGGAAAAAATGCATGTGCTTAAGAGACATTTTCTTTTGTGTATTTCCCGGTGCAAATGTTCGATGCCTTTTGGAATTTATGACTGAGCTATTGAGTTCCAGTTCTTGGTCCCACCTGCAAGTACATAACCACATCCTAAAGGCAGGCGTGAGCTTCTGAACTCCCCTTTTTCTCTCTCCCTAGATTCACTGTAGACCCCATCCTCTAGCCTACATCCACCTCACCTTATTCCCCTTTCCCACTCTGTGAAGAGTTCATCATCCCTATGGGAATGACAGATTCCTCATGATTTCTAAAAGAATTGTCAATATTCGGATTTGGACTTTCTTCTGTAGATCCTAGCACATCACCCATTTGCTAGGTCACAGTAGGTGCTCAAAGAATGTTTGCTGAACTGAGCAGTTTCCTAGCCCAGAGTAAAGAATATGGATTTTTTTCTCTCTCTCTACTCACTTCTGCCTATGAATATTAAACCTTGCACACAGCATAAATATTGAAATATTTGTAGGCACATTTAATTTTCCTTTCTGACAGGTCATGATGACAAAAAGGAACTAATAGATGCAATCTATCTGCATTCACGCAGGCAATTTTGAGTTCCACATGACATGCTGTCAATAAATCCAGAAGATATGACCCTTTAGTGAAGGAATTCTCCATCTTTTCCAGCTCAGAGACCACTTGGATAAAACAAAAAACTACTAAATAGTGATTGCCCCCATGCACATTCATGACACAAAAGGTTGGCACCCTGACCAAAAGGGAGGGTGAGCATTGTTTGCGATGAGGCACCAACAAAAACAATGTCTTTGAAATGATATAATAATCAGTTATATTTACATAGCACTTTACAGTTTATAAAATGCTTTCATGTACATATTTTTTTAATCTCAATTGTTCCTCATAGCTAGTCTATGAGGTGGTCTGAGAAGGCACTAATATCACCGTTTTGCTGATGAAGAAACTGAGGCTTACCCTTCAAGAAAGGGTCAAAGGCAGGCCAATTATTAATTCTATTCAGGGCCTCACCCATTTCCCATTGCTATTGCTAGTTGAGTTACAAATAAAAAAAACAGAACAGAATTGCAATACTATTTTGTTGTCTTGTAATGGCCAGTAGAATTCCCTGAGAGGGAGCCTTCCCCTTACTCCCTTCACTCCCAGGGGCTTCCCCATTATTATTCACTAGCCACAGACAAGTTAAGTAGTCAACCTGGCCCAAGAAGACAATTGAATGCATGACCTATGGGAAAGGCTGTGAATACATGTTTAGTACCACAATGCCAGAAAAGGTGCTCAGCACATCACATGCATGATCTCACCCCCACACAGCCCTGAAGGAGCTTCTGCTCTTCCCATTTTGTGGAGGACAAGGAGGTAGTGAGTACTTAGATAACTGACCCAACTCAGTGCTTGAGTGGAATAATCTGGACTGATGTGAATCTGCCCATCTTTAGCCTTTTCTTCTATTGTTGCCCATGTTCCATGATTGGTGAGTAGCAAGACTAGAATTTAAACCCAAGTCATTTGATTCTAGATTCTTGGATAAACTTTCTAACCTATTCCTCTGATTCCAGGACAGCAAATCAAAGGTATGGTATTCATTGATCCTCAGGAGACTCCCACAGTCCTGATTTTATTTAATGCCCCATCAAAATTCATAATGATCATTCCTTTAGAGAAACAGAAGCTCGGGCTCTGTGAGTATATTAACTTGACCAAGGTCACATGTCTAGAGGGTGACAGAGCTGGGACTGGCACTCAGGTCCAGTTCCTGGCCAGACTCTGGGACAGTGTCCGGCAGTACACCAGCGGCTGGAGAGTCCATGAGCTGCCTCCAGCTCTCAGCTCAGCATTCACAGAGCTTGGAATTTCTTAGACTCTCAGAGGAGATAGTACCAAAGGCAAAGCCTTGGCAAAATCGCCAGACACGATTAAGCACCCCTTCTGGAAACAAAACAAAAAATAAAAACCCTTTGTGAGAAAAAAAAAAATGTGTTGTAAGTGAATTCACAGGGATATTTTGGTTTTAGAGAGGTGGTGATGAGTCCATCCATTCATTTCACAGGGGGATCTTTATCCAACTGATAAAAGACCAACAAGCATCGGCCAACAGGACGTTCATATTTTACGTGTGGTTCTAAGACAAATAGAACTTGATGCCACAGAGACGCTAAGTATACCAGTAGTTGCCAGGGGCTGGGGAAGGGGTCACTGCTTCGTAAGTTTAGGGTCTCCACTTGGGGTGATGAAAACATCTTGGAACCAGCTCGAGGTGAAGGTTATTGCACAACATTGTGAAGGTACTAAATGCCACTGAATTTCACACTTTACTACTGGTTAATGACAAATTTTATCTCAACTTAAAAATGAGGGGTTGAGGAGGGAAACTGCATGTTCTGAGCAAGGAGTCTGTCTGATTCCACTGATAGTGAGTGTTGGCAGAACCTGGTCCTCAACGTGGAAAGTTCCCACAGTGCACGCTCTGCACCACAGTTGGGCGAGTCAAGGAGCACTTGCTCGCTGATATAAGCGCGTGCACATGTATGTGTTTCTACAGTGAGCAGAGAAGATGGCCTTCGGAATTCTATTTTCCCAATTTGATCTTCTAGTTCTTTAACACTGCACCTTTCAAATGTACCTGCAGTGAGAGTATTTCTAAGATCAACAGTGGCAATGACAATGTTGGAAGGATTGTGGCTATTATAAAATAATGGCGGTATGAGTCAGGCACAGCAATAAATATCTCCTGGGCATCATCTCGTTTGATGCTCACTACAACCCTTGAGAAGGGTCCACTCCATTTTTCAGGTGAGGAAACTGAAGCTTACAAAGGCAAATAATTGACCAAGGTCACACATTAGCAATGTCAAAGTCAGGCTTGTAATTGGTCCCATCTAACTGATACCTATGATTTGAGAGGATACAGTGAGTATATTCATTATTTCTAGCTGTTACAAAAATCTTAAAATATTGAAAGCATCTTTAAAAGACATACAATTTCCTTTGCCAAAAATAACTGCTATTCACACTTTAACACATATATCTCCAATAGTTTCTATGTCTTTTATATAGTTGAAATAAAGGTAGAGAGCCAATTGTGGGTGCTGTTTGTGACCCCTTTCCTTTGTCATAAATATTTCCCCACATCCCTACAAGTCCCATATAGATGATATTGAGTAGCTCTATATGTTCTGTCCCAGAAACTGTCACTAACTCACATCTGAGTGTCAAGCAGGTGAGTGCTTTTCAGTCAATTTTGAGTATAATGCTATTGTCCACCCACTTTCCCTTCATCTTGGGTTCTTCCCTCAAGATTTTTGAACTAGTGGTCTCCCTGCTGGCCTAAGGGTTAAGACCCAGTGCTATTATTCCTATCGCATGACTTCAATCCCCAGCCAAGGAGCTAACCCAGACTCCTATCTTGCCGCTGTTCCCCCTTAGTAGTGTATTTCTGCCTGTTCTGCTCCCCACTCTGTGGTGAATCCTCTTATTCCCTGCACCTCTGGCCTATGCCCCAGTTCTTCTGTGCAAAAGATAAACCTAAAAAAAATTTTGGGGGGTTTTATTTAAGCTTGATACCTTATACCACTGAGGAGTTTTATATTGATACATGCTCCTGGTTCCACCTTCAATCTTCGACCAAGATCTCCAGGGTGGACAAGGGCTCACTTTGGAGACTCTGGGCTTACCCTCCGGGTGAGGACCCTCATGCCCACCCTTTCTGCACGCCCACCCTGATAAGCTGACCCAAGAGGAGGCTTTCTTCCTCCCCAAACTCCTGGTTGAGAGAACTCCAATTCTAGCTTCCAAGTTTCCTGCCGCACTCCCAGATTTCCACCATGGGCTACCTACTTTATTATTTACATAATTTTCTGACTCAACCAACTTTTTATTTTAAGTCAATTTATTCAAGAAGAAAAATGGATCTCGTTATGCTAAGTTTAAATGAAACCATCTCTTCATGGGTAGGAGAAAAAGATTTTTAAAAGTACAATAACAAAACAGGGTCAATAAATACTGTCGCCTCCTTTTCCAGGCGCAGACCTTTGTCAAAATGGGAGATTAGCAAACGCCACCAAGGTATTAAATGCCTAGTAGCACTGCAGTCAGGTTCTCTCCCGGGCTAAGTCACAGAGATTGTAAAGGAATTGAGACAGGACTTGCTCGCCATGTGATTCTATGTCACTGAACACTCTGCTCAGGTAACACACCATTTGGTACCTGTCCCCAGGTGGCCACACTGATCTAGTCCAACCTTCTCCATTTACACCCGAATAAAAGAGGCTGAGAGTTAAGTGACAGACTTTTGTCACATCCAAGCCTGGAAGCAAAGCAAAACCAAGAATCCAGGTCTCCTGGTTCCTAAATCTTATTTGATTGTGCTTAGAAAACTTTATTTAAAAAAAAATGTTGGGCTGAAATGTATATAGGGAGAGAACTATACTTTTACTGTGATCTTTGTTTATGTGATCTTAGAGCATATACTTAAAAAATTCAATCAACAGCTAATTGTTGAACAACTACTTCTGTATTGGACCCTCTGCTGTGTGCTGGGCCTACTTCAGAGAAAGATACAGCGCCCATCACCAACCCAACATGGGCCATGTTCAGACTGGAAATGGCATCTGTGGAGGGATAGTCATTCATTACTTTGCAAACACATATAAGCACCTACTATGTGTCTGATTTCCATAAAAGATTTTTTATAATATCACTAATGATGTCTTCCAGATAGTTAACATAATATACTTCTCCAAGTTCCAACATTAAGAATGGTTGACTTTAAAAATATCAGTCAAATCAGTTATAGAAAACTGTTTTATCACACTTATACTGAATTTCTTCATGAAGGAGACAATGGTAAAAGCATTGCACAGCATAGTATTGTCATAAATACAGCTCACAGGAGTAGGCAATCATATAATTATTAATAATTAGCTAATATTTATTGGGTTCTTATGTTACACTTGGCATTATACTCAACACTTTCACGCTGACTCACTTAATCCTCACAAGAATCCTATAAAGGATTATCATTATCTGCAATATACAGACTTGGAAACCAAGATTTACAGAGGTTAAACAACTTCCCCAACATCACACAGTTAAGGCGTAGTAAGACTGAGATACAACTCCAGATAGCTGGCTGAAAGTTTACACCTTTCCAAATTGGAAAGGCATTCTTACTAGAGGAAAAATAAATGTTGGATGGAATTTTCTTCATTTTAATTATAGTCACAAAGAAGAAGGGACATCTTAAATCTCCTCCAAAGTTTAACCTCTAGTCTCACCTCTTATGGTAATGGGTGATGAGTTCTCAGACACTGGGAAACTCCTGGGGGGCTTGTTATAACACAGAGCACCACCCCAAGTTTCCCACTTAGTGGGCTGAGGGGAGCCTGGGAATATGCATTTCTAAGGTCTCAGGTGGTACTGCTCTGGAGAACACACTTTGGGGATCATGGACTTTGGATTTGAATCTGAGACTTGATTTTTCCACTTGGATCACATATGATCCTAGGTAAGTCACTGAAGCTGAGCCTCTCATCCAGAAAGGAGAAAGTCACTGCTCAAAAAAGGTCATTGCGAGATTGACAGTAAATGAACTTATATGTATAATATGTATAATCTGCCAAGTACCTGGCATATCTTTGGGATTCAATCAGTTGGTTCATCAATATCATTGATAAATCATCCATGAGAGGGAATGCACACTCATTTCCCCACTGAATGTCCTAGTAGAAAAAAAATCAAAGCATACTTTTGGGGCAGAGTGATGTTTCATTCCAAGCAATCGTAATTGTCCCTTCTATGCATAAAGATGTTAGAAAAGAGTGGTTGACACAGAGTGGAGGAAAACTCATCAAAGCCAAGTGCGGCAGGTTAAGAAGGCCCTGTCCAGTTAGCACTGGTGCATGGATGGCCGCATGCCACTGCACAGAAGACACACAGACAGCTTGGAGGCAAAACTGGGAGTGCTTGATGGTATCTGGACTTTTTTGGAAGCTCGCTGCAAAATTAATAATTATAAAAAACAATATAATTGCATGGGCTTTGTAAAGCACTCTGCTGTCAAATGGGATAAATGGAAAGTATTAAGTAGTCCTTTTTATCTTCCCCTGCCTGATTTATAAAGTGTTGTCTGTGGGGGATATTGTGTGTGAGTATGTGCGTGTGTGTGTGTGTGTGTGTGTTGCTTATTGTTGGTTTTAAAATAAGCTGCAGAGACAAATCGTGTTGTGAGTTCCTCTTCCAGAAAAAGCAGACTATATCCAGGGCTGGAAACTGGCCTTGGGGCTAAATATAGCTGTGTGGTAGAGTGGTGGGCGTATTGGGGCACATTTTCAAGCTGATTCCCAGTATTTGAAGCATTTAAAGGTGGCTCCAGGTGTGACTGAGTAGGACTTAAATCACCTAATGAGTGATGCATTTCTAAGGCTATTTGTAAGTTTTTTGGCTGAGGAAGAATAAGACGTGTGTGTACCCCAGAGAAGAGGAGCCAAGGCGGGAAGGAGGATGGCAGAGACCCAGCTTGGCTCTCGAGGTGCACCCCACCTTGGCTGACAAGTTTTTCTTCCTGGAGCCTCGTTCCCACAGAGCAGGACAGCAGGATGAGTCCCCAGGACCATTCTGACTTTAATTGTCCTGGCACCTGCATAACTGTCCCTTCATTTTCAGATCTCAGCTCAAACATTGCCTTTGACTGCGCCATCTGTAACCATGGTCCTCTCAACCTGCCTGTGGCTTCTCTGGACCACCGCCACACCATGCAGTCTTTCTACTCAAGTCATGACCTTGGATGGCTCTACCTGGAATTCCCCTAGCAGTGGAAACCCTTGTGGGGAGCATGGTGGACGCACCTGGAAGTTAGCATTCCCAGAAGCTACAACCAATGAGGCATTGAGTTGGTGGACAGAGGCCTCACCTTGCTTGTCCCCATGGAACAATTGTCCCCATCAAGTGATTAATGTCTCTTGGAGGGTCCCCACTGGACCCAGTCACTAATGCACCTCTGTTAGCTTTCTTCTCTCCCTCATCTCCCTTCTCTGCTCCCTCATATGCCTCCTGGGATCGCTTCACATGTAGACTGTCTACATCCAAACCATTTACTTCCAATCTGTTTTGGGAGGAACCCCCGCTAAGACACTTTCTTGGCTCCTGCCATTCCTCCAGTCCTTCTACCACACTATTCTGATTAATTTCCTTTCTGACTACTCTCATCTTTTTCTCTTCTTACTTCTCTACAAGGGCACGGTCTGTGGCTGCTCACTCCCCACCACCTGGAATTGTGCCTTAGGAGACCCTAGCAAAAATATTCACTGGAGTTGACCAATTGGAAATGACTTCCTCCTAAAAGTATTTATATTAACAGGGACTGTACTCTCACCTCTTCCTATAACTGTCTTTCTTTCTTAAGGTACAGTTCTGCCCTAATGCACATCTATGGATAAGCAGAGAGGTTTAATGGGAAGAGTTTCGGAATTCAGAGAGCTATGTGACTTAGGGCAAATTATTTTCCTTCTCTGATCTTCCCTGCAATTACCTCAACACTAGGGCTAATATGCCTGCCCACTGAGTTTATTGCAGAGACTAAGAGCTTAGAGATGCAAAGTGCTTGGAACATGACAGGCATTCAGTAAGCCCTCTGTTTCTCCCTTATCTCCTCTCTCCCGCCACAGTATGTCATACACTGTATAGAAAAGGGGATTCTTGGAGCAATTCTCTCCATGCTGGGCCTGCCTCTGCACTCTAACCCCTTATTAATTATCCCTATCTGTACACACACACACACACACACGTGCATGGGGTCATGACCTTACAGAGTCAGCGCCCATATTTTGAGGTCTTCACCTTCTGACTCCATTGTAATAAGCCCTTATAGGCAGGTGCTGACTTCACTATGGGCCTCTTGGCCATTTCACAGATAGAGAAAGGAAGACTCAGAGGGGAGGTGACTGCTCAAAGTCTCAGCACCAGTAGGATGCAGAGCTTGTGTGATTCCTTAGCCCTCCATCCTCTGCAGGCCACATCACCTTCAGGAGTACCTGGTGAGCTCCAGATACACCACGACTCTGACTTAGAAATGCCCTAAGGGGGGCCTCCCTGGTGGCGTAGTGGGTTAAGCAACACACTATGAAGCAAACCGCAGCCACTGCAGCACGAGTTCAATCCCTGCTGCCGGCCAGAGAGGGGACCCATATGGTGCAGCGGACCTCTCCTGCTGTGCCCGCTGCTCCCCTCAGCAGTGTACTTCCATTGATCTGCCTGTTCTGCTCCCCGCTCTCTGTGGTGAATCCTCTCACCCCCCCGCCACACCTCTGGCCTGTACCCCAGTGCTTGTATGCATAAATAAATAAATCTTTAAAAAGAAAAAAAAAAGAAATGCCCTAAGGACCTGCTGAAGTTTGCAGCAATATCTGCCCCTAGCGATCTGGCCCTCCTCTTGCTTTAGTCTCATGATAGCTGATGTGATGTCCCCAGCACTGTCTAGACAAACCCTTGTGAGTAGGTATTGCTAGTCCATTTCTCAGTTAAGGAAACTGAGATTCAGAAAGGTTAAACAATTTGCTGTCCATCACAGAAAGAATAAGCAGTAGAACCAAGAATCCAACCTAGAAGTATGTTTGCTGCAGAGCCTGAACACGCCTCAAAAGGCGCCTCCTTCTCGCTTGTCCCTTGGTCCTCACTGTGGCTTTCCTGCAGCAGCTGCTCTCCCTCTCAGTCTTAATTTTCTTTTTTTTTAAGATTTATATTTTATTCATACAAGAACTGGGGTACAGGGCAGAAGTGCAGGGGGTGCAAGGATCCACCAGAGACAGAGTAGGGAACAGAACAGGCAGATTTGACTGAAATACACTGCTGAGGGGAGCAGTGGGCAAGGCAGGAGAGGTCTGTCACACCATGTGGGTCACTTCCCTGGCCGGTGGCAGCAGAGATCGAACTCGTGCTGCAGTGGTTGCCGTTTGCTTCGTAATGCGTTGCTTAACACACTGCGCCACCAGGGCTGGCCCTCAGTCTTTATTTTCACAGAAGACAGGGAATAAGAGCATCCGCTGGATTGCAAACTCCCTGAGGCTTTCTTTCTCTCATCTATAGGCACTGTTATGAGCTCAGGAAAGATTTGTTCAATTGAAGCGATCAAAGCCTCCCTAGGAGTTGATTCGATGTTTTAGCTCCCTTCCAACTCTGGAAGGCTACTCCCATAACTGTCCTACATGTCAGCTCTGCCAGTATATAAAGTCAAGCATTAATACCACCATTCAACTCCTGAATGGTGGTATTAAATACCACCCAAGGCTAATCTTCAAGAGGGAAATCCATGACCGTGGGAACCTTTGCCTCAGACTTCAGCTCTGCATGGGCACCCGGTGGGGAGCAGACACAAAGAGGCTTCATAGGTGAGCTCAGTCTTCCTGCCCCTGCATTAAGGTCCTCTGAGCAGGCCAGGTTATGAAGAGGAACAAGTGGGCTGTGTGTGGACACCAGGATAGCTCAGGAGCATACCTGTGTTTCCAGAGAAGACACTGCCTTCCAGCTCTACCTGCAATGTAGCAGGTCAGTAACACCAAAGGCATTCTCAAAAGCATCCCTGCGCACTGAAATCCTGCCTAGCAAAGGCACTCCATAGGTGCTGGGTGTCGAGGCCCTGGACACCTGTCTCCCTCACAATGGCCAAGTAGATGACAGGCTCTCTGTGCTCTCTGGTCACCAGGATGGCCCTTAGAAAATGCTCTGGGTTCATCAGTTCCTCAAGTGAGCTCTGATCTTGGAACACCCAACCCTACTGTAACATAGTAAGGCAGCTAGGGGTGTACACTGGGGCCAGATTATCTGGGTCAAATCCTGTCTTTGCTAATTATGACCCACGTGACCTTGGAAAAGTCATTGAACCTTTCTATGTCTCAGTTGCCTCAAACATAAGGTAGGAAAAATAACCACCCTTATCTTGTAATGTTGTAAAAACAACTAAATGAGTTATTTACTCAACACTTAAAGCAGTGCGATTGCATAAGCACTGTAGAAGTATTTATCGTATAAGTAAACACTGATCACATCTCCCAGTAACTTCCTGGTACTAACCCCTGAGCAAACATACAAAGTTCTGTTTCCTTCCATGCGCCCACTCACTCATTTATTCTCTTAATCGTTCCCAAGATGCGCTGCACGATCATAGCCATCCAAGTGTGGACACCATGGTTCCCATCTATTTCAAGAACATCTTCTCAGCCAGCATGAGGATGCAACCCCAGACAACATTCAGCTCAGAGGAGATGGGGATATGACTGAGGGTGAGTATGTGACAAAGGTGGGGATAGAGGGCTAGAGACATCAGAAGTGAAATACCAGTTATACTGGATCTCAGTGATGTTGGAATAATTAAGAGTCAACAAATCCATCCACAGCAATTTTTTTCAAATCTGTGGATGTCCACAATGACATGTTCATATTCAAAGGAATAATCAAAAATAGAAATGAGAAGCAGAAAAAGAGTAAAAACACCTCCTATTTCACTTCAGGTGAACCTAACCTAACCTCCCAGCAACTATACCCAGTTCCAAGGTCAGCCACCAAGGGTGCCCCCTCTAGGTGGCCTGCAACTTCACCAGCTACTCCCAGCTTCCTGGTAACTGGTTATGAATTGAGAGCACTGTGTTTTCAGTCGCTGTGGAAAGCCACAGTCTTTCTGGCTAGAAGCCAGGTCACTCTGCCTCTCCCACCTCCTGAAGACTCTCAGTCTTGACCATGATTGCAGCTCCTCCTCCTAATTGGTCAGCAGACACCAGAGTGACAGCTCACGTCTTCCCAGGAGCACTTCAAGGACAGGCCGTAACAGCTGCCTCAGCTGGAGAGGGCTTTTCCACTCTCATTTGGACATGATGCTAGCTCATGAAGACTGCTTATTATGAATGTTGGTTCAACATACCAACCAAATGCAGTGCATAAATTTTGCCCGGATCCCCGTTAAGGAGAATAAAAAGATGATCAAGACATTTTTTGGGTAATTGGGGCAATCTAAATGTGGACTAGATAGTAGATGACAATCGCAAGTTATTATTACTTTTCTTAGGTGTAAACATCATATCACATTTATGCAGAAGAATATCTTTATTTTTAGAAGGTGTGCTAAAGAACATGTGAAAAAAGAATCATGTCTACAGAATATTATCTATCGATAAATGTTTATACCTACACACATAAGCATGTATGGCAAATATATTTTTTAAAAGGATCAATTCCTTGATGCACTATTGAGCTCATTCATGCACCCTATATTGAGAACTAAGAAAAAGAGAGGGATACAAAAACACAAGGTATGTATACTTTATCTCCGTAATTTAAAATTCATCTTGACTTTGCCCTCACAGGGAAAAATCACTTGGTCCTGTTCTGCACCCTGCCTCCTGACAAGCACAAGTATATACACACATACACACGCACACACACGCATACATACACCAACACCTACACTGGAAGGTGTTTCCTTTAGGCCCAAAGTCCTAAAGGAAGTCTCAGAAGAGCTGGCCAAGAAGAGCAAAGAGTTGGAATTTCACATCAAACATAGGTTTAATCCCTTCTGCACAGGAGCTGGTAATCAAGAGGTGTCACTGAGACTCGTGTTCCTCATAGCCACCAAGGAATATTATAATGCTGCCTTTCAATACCAAAGGAGCAGGTGAATGAATGGCTATAAAGACAACTTCTGAGCATTCTCTTATTACTGGCTATGTTTGTTTGTAAGAAATACAGAGACTAAAACACCTAGCGGGGCATTTATCCACCATCCAAAGGTTCCTGTGTCAATCTTCTGGAATTGGACCTCAAATAATTTACTTTTCTGAGTTACCTGCTACCGGAAACAGATGTAACTCTTTTAGCCTACATGTTATGGCCAAAGCAATAAAAACTCAACTTGCTTTTCAATTTTTTTTTTTTTTTTAAACAGGCATTCACAAAGCCTGAAACAAGAGGCAGACAAAGGTGCTGAGTAGAGAAATGGAACCCAAACAAAGAATCCTGGCTGGTTCATGGGTGAAGAATGTCAAAACCCTGGCCTGGAGCCTGATGACCTGGAATCTAAGACTTGGGCAGAAAACCTCGTTCGTTCAGAATCCATTAATTCTGATCATTTGGACATGGCCTCAGCTGACCTTGCCATGGCTGGATGTGTGAAATGCAGCCTGGCTTGGAGGGAGGGGCCTGGGCAACAGGCGAGCCTGCGAACTGCGTGGCCAGGAGACCTGCTTCGCCCTGAGCTGACCATTTTGCAACTTTGGACACAGCACCAGACTTCTCCAGCCTCAATAGTCATCTCTGTAAAATGACAGTGCTGGATTAGAGGCTGTTCCTGTCCCATCTGATTGTAAGATTCTGTGATTAGTCACTTCCTTTGGGAAGTCCTCCCAATCCTCAAAGAATGTTTGCTGAATGGAACTGGTATCTGTGAAATTAAAGCATGCTTAATCAACCAAAGGGAACAAACTGTTTTAGACCATGTCGGAAGCATTCATTTCTATGCCCCAAGGAAATACAAAGCATTTCAGTTTTCACTCAGGTTGGTTCTCAAGAATATTCATGTTTGTAGTTTGTTTTGGGTATCTAAGTAGACTAAATTCCTGAAATAAATAATACTATCATTACAGAGAGCAAGTTGGGGCATCCACTATATGTCAGATTATATACTATGGGCTTTATATATATTAACTTCCTCAGTGACCGCAGAAAGGGTAGATGTAGGTTTACCATCTACACCTTCTTATGGAAAACTGCATATGAAATTCAAAAAGGTTAAGTAACTTGCCGAAGGTGACACAATAAATTGTAGAGCTGGGAATCTAACTCCATTCACTGTTAGCCACATATGAGTATGCTATTTGTCTTTCCTTATAGTGGATGTTAACTTTTAAAAAGTTCATTGAATTGTAACCGTAGATTGTACCAAATACCAATACTGATGAGTTTTGGTATTATTATACAACAGGATATCATCACTACATTGAAGACAATAAATATATGTATCTATCACCCTCAAAAGTTTCCTCCTACCCTCCTCTCATCTCTCTTCTGACAACCACTGACCTGCTTTCTATCACAATATATTACTTAGCATTTTTAAAAATTTTATATAAACAGCATTAGCTCACATTCCTTTTTTGTCTGCCCTTTTCTATTCAGTATAATTATTTTTAAATTAATACATGTTATTGGGTTTATCAAGAATCCATCCTTTTCATTGCTCAGTAATATTCCATTATATGGTATGGTCATGCCATTATTTGTAGCTATTGATGGGTATTTGCTTCATTTATTGTTTTTGGCTTTTACAAATAAAGTTGCTGTGGATGAGACATAGCAGGTGTTTGTACATATAATCATAAATTGCATGGGGATTATTTCCTGCGAAATGTGCCCTTATGCTATTTAATCATTATGTGAATGTCATAGCATGAATTACATAAACCGAGGTGGTATGGCCTATTACACTTCTAGCCAACATGGAACACTTGTTGGGACCACCATATTATATACACAGTCTGCCATTGGCTGAAGAATCACTAGGTAATGCACAAATGTAAATATACTTTTATTTTTCTTGGGTTAAGTACATAGGCGTGAAATGGCTGATTCATACACTAAGTGCATATTTAACTTTTTAGAAAGCTACCAAATTTTTCCAAAATAGTATCATTTTACATTTCTGTTACTCCACATCCTCACCAACACTTAAATGCTCAGCCTTTTAATTTTAGGTATTCAAGTGGGTTTATAATCCTATCTCATTGTGGTTGTTTTAATTTTCATTTTCTTAATGACTAAGGATGCCAAGCTTCCTTTCACAGGTTTACTTATTTATTTTTTTAATCTTTAGTTATGACATGAAAACTTGATGAAAATAACAGTGCTAGTTACCATTTAATAAACTGCTTCCTGTACTATGTCAAATAAGATGCTAAGAGTTTTACATTTATGATATCATTTCTCCCTAATAACAACCTAGTGAGGATGCTAGTAAGATACAGCTTTATAAATGGGAAAACTGAGACTCAATGTGGTCTGGAAATTGTCCCATGTCACACAGTTCATGGCAGGGCCAGGTTCCACTCCAGGCTACTCCTCCATAAGCTAGAGGGTGCGCCTGCCAGGAACACTGCTCTTGTGCAAGGCTTGTATTTTCTATCTCAGGCATAGTCAGGAGAGTGGAATCTAACCAGATAACAGTGACAAATGTAACAGTGATGCTGTCTCACCACTCATACAGTCATTCCCTATTTGCTAGGAACATGGGAAACTTTAGTCAAGATACAGTAGCTGAGACCCTGATCAATAGATCAATACCATATAGCATTAAAAGCAAAACAGATATCTGGAAAGCAGTTAACCGAAAGTCTCGAATCTAAGGGCTGGCATAAGAATGTCAATGTTTAACACATTTATGTTGTGCAGAAGAAATCACTTAAAAGAGCTTTATTTTTGCTCTTTAAAGGCAGGTATATTTCAGGTTGCTGACTCTTAGGTAAGAGTTAGAAATATATCTTAAATTTTCTTTAGCCCAGAGACTATGTTTCAGCACCCAGGGCAAGGCTGTGAGGTGCAAGGGAATGCTGAGCAGCTGTGAGCAGGCCGGTCACTCTCTGGACTTCAGTTCCCTGGACTTCAGGGACTCATGGTCAGGGGCTCATAAGGGGTGGCCCCTCAATACACTTTCCATAGCAAGGAGGCTTTTCTTCATAGGTAAAGATTTGCAGGAAACACCAGAGTGGATATAATGTGACAATACCAGGAGCATTCTACCCAAGAAGAATTTCAACTTTGCATTTTGACTTTCAAAACTGGGCTTTGAATTGTGGTGTTTGTATTCCATGGCCATAGAATTCTGAGTCCTACAAAGAACAGCATTTGGGTGTCCTGCCATCGTGGATGAAGTTCTTGACTTTCCTGCTGCTGCTCACAATGTGAGAACATCTGTATTCTGCACCATCAGAATGAAGTCCAAGCTCCTACTGTCCTTCCTTCTTCCTGAGGTCACCTCATGGACACACTTTTCTAGAGCCTTCATCTCTTTGTTCAGGTTCTTTCCACTGCTAGGGGAGTCCTATCTTTTTAACACTTGGAGACCTTCTAATCTCTCAGGGCCCATTAAGAAGATGGTCTCTCTTCTCTTAGTGCAAGCTGGCACCGAAGGTCAAAGCTGCTTCTTATGAACCTTTCCCATCTATTCCCCTTCCTACCTAACCCCACCTACCTATCACCTAATACAACATTCTTTGCTTGAATTCAGCTGAAAACTTCTCAAATGCCCATTTTTCTTTGTTTATGCTGTTCCTCCACCCTGAAATGTCCTCTCCTGTTACCCTGACTCTCTTTGGTCACCCATTAACACAGTTCAAGCTCCCCCTGCTCTGTGATGCCTGCCCCGAGTGTTTCTGTGTACAGAGGACCTCTTAAATGCCCCATGTACCTGTGCACCCCTCTTCAATCATTCTTCACATGGCTGTGTCTTCCAACACCATGACCCTCTTGAAGACAGGGGGTTATGTTGTTCCTGCCTGCCTGCCTGCCTGGTAAATTGGACACAGTTCGTGGTAAACTGGACACTCCGATGAATATTAATGAAAAGATTTTGTGAATGAAGCACTGAATTCCTAAAGTCCCAAAGTGGAGTATAGCAACGGCAACATTGACTAAATAAATGTGTGGTCTCTCCAGACTCACCTCTTAAGGAAGCCAAACTCTTTGGATTGTTTACATCCCAGACCACATTTATAATAAGCTTAGTTTATGAACATTTGAACAGGATGGAAAGAACCCTACAGATGGCAGCTGAGTCATCCCAAGCCTGCAGACATATTCACCTCTAAAGTGGTCAAGGAGATAAAAACCTGCCCGGCTTTCTAAAAACTCCTAAACCACCCGTCAAGCTAGGGGAATGAAGAACCTGGGCTCCCCCCTCTTTGTCGGCTCTGTGACTCACCCTGCTGCTCACAACCCCCCTGAGCAGTTGGGAACACAGCCCGGGTGTGTGGTCTGTTCCTCTGCTTCATGTTCGGAATGGCACCCACGGCAACCACAACACAGGGGTGAGTGTGATTCTTCCTGCCTCGTTGGAAGGCAACTGGGGCAACCCTGACTCTTTCCTGTGGCTCTGAGGTGGGAACTGGATGAGACAGTCAAATCAGATTTGCAGTCAAGAAACTCCAACTCCAGACTTGACCTGTGCTCTGGCTGTCATAGAGGGTTCAAGTCCCACCGTATGGCCAGTGACCAGTCAGGGGCCACATCACTGCACATTTCCCAGGCTCATTTCCTTAGCATGAAGTGAAGCTAACACCCATCTCCTGGGTTGGCTGTGAAGGGACAAAGAAATTAGACTGTGTCATGCAGTAGGGGTTCAAGTCATGTTAGACTCTATCTCTGTCACTGCCCCTCAGAAGGTGAGACCCTTGCTTCTCTGAGTCTTCAGTTTCTCCAGGTACATGGTGAACCAAATTATCCCTAATTTCACTTCTAGACCCAAGGTATGGGGGTCGACGGTGTGAGACTTCCTGTGAGAGTGTGTGTGTGTGTGTGCACGCGCGCGCACGGGCACAGATGAGAGAGAGCAAAAGAGAGAGCGAGAGAGAGAGAGCGAGAGAGAGCGAGAGCGAGAGAGTGACAGAGAGAGAGTGAGAGAGAGCGAGAGCGAGAGAGTGTGAGAGAGAGAGAGAGCGAAAGAGAGCGAGAGAGAGAGAGAGAGAGCGAGAGAGAGAGAGCGAGAGAGAGCGAGTGAGAGAGAGAGCGAGAAAGAGAGAGAGAGCGAGAGAGAGCGAGAGCGAGAGAGAAAGAGAGAGCGAGAGCGACAGAGAGAGAGCGAGAGCGAGAGAGAGAGAGAGAGAGAGCGAGAGAGAGAGAGCGAGAGAGAGAATAAGAGAAACCTTTTTTATATAAGTTCCCTTAGTGGAATAACACAGGTTTAAATATTTTGATTCCAACCTACTGTGTTCCATATACTACGTTAAGAGCTTATCTTTGTCTTTGAACTCTTTCAATAATGCAAATCCTGCTCACAATACAGGTAAAGGTTTTCTCCCTCCTGATGATGGAACACACACAAAAATGTTAAATCCCATTCTTTGTATGGAAATTCTTTGATGTTTCCGATAAAACAGATTGGAAAGGGTTGGAACAGAAAACCATTCCATTTATCTAAGTGGCTAACACCTCATAGGAGAAGTCAGGCTTGCGGTCTCCTGGCAAGGGCAGTAATCGGAGCCCAGGCAGACAGCTTCTGCCTGGACCCCTAAGATGAAACAGTGGACCTCTAAGACAGAACAGTGATCAAGTCATCAGTCCATGGAGTCAGCACTTCCCAAAGAGTGTTTGAAGCAACCCTACTTTCTGGAGGTGTTCTGTGAACAATTTTAGAAACCTCTCCTGTTGGAAGTTTGGAAACTCTTAAGTGCTATTTACCTCTCTTGCAGATTTGCATTGGCATAGTTAAAGCTCTCATTGTGAGAACACGTTTAACCTGTCTAGTTTGGCATTTCTCAAACTTATTTGGACACAAACCAGGTTTTTTTGTGGAGTTCTTCAGGAGAAAAAAGAAAAGCTTTTACGCTGCATCACACACCCATGTACCTCCTATCACCCCCCCACACACACACACACACACATAAGGGAAGAATACCTGAAACCCACTTATAGGAGTCAGTATGGAACAGAGGTGACACCGTGCAGTGCGGGGTTAGTCCTAATTCTACCAGCCATGTACCTTTGGTGATATTCCTGAACCTCCCAGAAACTTCCAGAACCATATCCTTGCCATAAATGAAAACGGGACTGCCAATGCCCCCTTCTACAGGGGTTCTGTGTGCTCCAGGTGAGAAGAGACATGCACAAGAGCATTGGGCACATGGCAGTGATTTTTAAAATTTGATCCTCCCACCATTGTCCTCTTTGCAAAATAGTAAGTAGAGGCATTTGAAAACATACTGGTCATTTTTTAAATGCTCATAAATCTGTAAATCAAATTATTTTGCCTAAGAAGCTATCTTGGATATCATGCCATTACCTAGTCCGCACGTTTTCATAAATAGAGTCATTCAGGTAAAAAAAAGGGCATGGCTGCTTTAATACATATCTATGTGAATGCGACTGAGTAGTTCATGCAGCTATCTGGAATTTAATATCAAGGAATTTGCCCGTGTCAAATATTACTTTATTTAACAGAATGTGATACCACTTGAGACAGTCATAAAGTGCATTCCTATCAAAATACAGCCGTTATTAACATTACTAACAACTGCTTTATCCCACTGAATTTTATTGAGACCATAACGATAGGCACTTTTGAAATAAGTGTCCCTGCCTAATTTTCAGAGGCCTGTCTCCCACAGAGAGTTCAGACGATAATTCTACCGGGGTTTGCACACAAGGTAAAATGAGGAGTTTTAAAACGCTTGAAAGGGAGTCATCTTGAGGTCACTAATAATTAAATAGCAGCTAAAGGAACAGAATACAGAAATGTGTAATCTTTCTTGGCTCTGGGGTAAAAACAGATACCGGTGAGGCAGTGCCTCTGTGGGGGCACTGATCTCCATCTGCGGCAGGAGTCCCTTCAAGCTGAATGTCTATTTCAAAATACCCATTAAAAGTCTATGATGGACTTTAATTATGAGAGGCAGATGATAAGAGTCTAGTTCATTCCCTCCCGTTGTCTGGGGTGGTTTAGAGCTGCCAATCATCACCCCCTTCAAAGAGGCCCAAGGTGCGGATACTGCTTTAAAGAGGATGACTGGACCGAGAGGGCAGGGCTTCTACCCTACAGGTGGTGTAGACAGAAGCGTGTCAAGTAGGTGTTAAATCAACTCAGGGGCCTGAAAAGTGCACTGAAGGGACCTCTTGCTGAAAGCTGGGACAATTTTCCTAGTAGCTAGACCAAGAGAATTCCTCACAGCTACACCCCACCTCCTGTACCTAAGGCCCCTCTGCTACCTCCCTGGGGTGATTTCATATGTTACCCCTGAACTAGTAGGAGGCATTAGCCTACATTCACGCGCGCGCACACACACACACACACACAGAGTTAAAGACAACAGAGGGAGGAGCCCACCTTAGTGGAAGTAGCACCAGGTCTGGAGTCAGAAAGACACAAGTTTGAATCTTAACTCGCTCACTTCCGGCTGTGTGGTCTTAGACAAGTTTCTTAAACTTGGAGCCTCCATTTTCTATCTGTAAAGTGGAGATAAGAACAGCTCTACCCAGGCTCCATGTGAGGCTCCTGGCCCATCAAAGGGTCTAATAATGTCATACCCCCATAGGAAGACAGAAGCCCCAAGCCAATGTTTGTCTGCCTCCATTGTTTCCTAATAACAACTTTCTCTACCCCAAGAGAGAGACTTGCTAGAGAGCCCAGCTGAGAAAGAAAAATGTTAAATAATTCAGAAGCACTAACATCAGGTCTGAGGTAGGTATAAAAATAGTCACAAAACCACACTCCTCTTGTTTTCATTACAGCAAGCCTGGCTCCCTGGTAGGAACAGGAGGAGCTAGTCTGCCTGGGGCTGGGGCTGGGCCTCAGGCAGGGAACTTCGTCAGGCTGCTGTTCAGGCTCTTGTAATAACTCAGCTTTGTGCAACTGCAAGCAGGCATCTGCTTGTCACCTCTAGATTCGCAACCAACTCGATCAGCTGGCTTATTTGGGATTTCATGGCACACTCAGCGAGGCCATAGGAGTAGAATTATTTACGTCCTGCCTTCTGTAGGGGACCAGCTGGGGAGCCCCACAAGAAGGCTGAGCCTGATCCTAAAGCTTAGGGTCAAAGGAGAAGGCTGGTGCGCTGCATAGAACCCAATTCCTTCAGGAGTCCCAGACCAGAGGCTTGTGTCACCCAGGACGACGATGTTGATGCTAAAAGTCCATTCTGGGATGAGAACAGTCCAACCGGAAGGCTAACATTTATTAAACACCTACTATGTGCCAGGCACCCTGCTGGGTAATTTACCTGTATCACCTCTGACAACTCTCACAACAAACCCCAAATGAGGTGACAGCCTCTGTGTTTCACAGATGAGGAGACTGAGACTCGGGGAACTTAAGAGATAGTCCTCTGAGTTCTACCAGGGGGATGGTCTGGCTTCGGAGCCTGCGCTCTCTCCCCATGCTCTCCACAGGAGGAGAGCATGTGGTAGCAAAAGGCCTTCATGAAATATTCAGCTGCATTTGTAGCTTCCGTCTCCAGACTGGAACGCTTACTCAGTGTATTCTTTCTTGCAAGGGCGCTGCATGGAAACAAATTTCCAAATCATACTTAATAAGACAGGGAAGCCGGGCCTGTGGTTGGTCTGCTCCAGGTGTGGGGGCGAGTCTGTGCATGTGCTGGGAGCAGTAGGCACAGGGAGAGTTAAATGGGAGACTCTCCCCCAACACGCACACAGACGTCCGCTTCTAGTACCTGAGGATTTCACAGTCTCTCAATCTGCCTTCAAGGGAGAAAGGGGGACATGAGAGAGGAGCCCAGGAGGGTAGAGGAAAGAGGAGGAATAATCAGGATCATCATATTTCTTGTCCTTTTGTTCTTATACTTCAAGTCTGACCCCAAACACATCTTTCTTTTCGAATCGTTCCTCGCCTCTCCGTCGACTAGCAAGAGTTTTCTCAGATGTGTGCAGGCTCAGTGCTAGAAGTTTCTTGAAGGTTATTCCATTCACCCTGAGAGCAGGTATTGCTACTCCATTTTAAAGAGGATGGAACTAAGACTAAGAGGTTATTTAATCTGCCAAATGTCATCTAAGCTTACATAGTAAATCTCGACCAGGGGCAGAATTATCCCCACAACACAGAATTAGCTAGTCAGTGATGCCAAAGTTGCAAATTCCAGGATGTACACATGTGGCCCAGCCAGGACTTAAACTCAAGTCAGTCTGACTCTGCAGTTCATGAGGTAATGGGATACTCTCAACTGAATCATAAGTATCCTGAGGACTGAGTGGACTCGCCTGCTCTTCCATCCGGCGTAGCACCGAGTATAGGGCACAGCTCTGTCAGCAAACCTGCGCTGACTGATTCCTGATTAAGCGATAAGCTTAATAATGGTGCCTGGGATCAAGATGAGCAGCCCCGCCACAGGCAGCTAGTCATTCTGTACCTGAATCTTTAAAGAAGACACTGAGTCCAACTTCCCAGTCTCTTAATACCTTGACAGGCTCTGCTTATCCTCCTCACCCAATAAGAAAATCACGCCCTCCATGGATGGTCTAATACTCTATGGGATAGTCTTCCTAAGGTTGAACTGAAGTCTGTTTCCTTGGGGAAAGTCTGCTGGTTCACTCCTAAGAGCCCAACCTCCCAAATCCTGATTCCATTGTTGTGCGTCTTAGAAAGCAGGAACTTGAGTCCGTGTTCCAGAAAGATCCAAATTTAAATCCTGGCCACCTTGCTCATGAAGTCAGTGAGAAAGCATACCAAGTTGTCCCAGTTGTGCTTTCAACATACAGCAGGGGGTCCCCACGCATCTTAGGACTCAGCTGGCCTAACTCTCTCAGCTGGCAGGGTCTGTTCAAGTGGCAGTCGGACCCTGGTGTGAGCTCCGTGACATCTGCTGGCCTTACCCACATCACACCCTCTCTTTGGCCTCTGCCTGCCTGTCTCTGGGGTCCACTTCTGAACAAGTGAATTTCGTTCCATGATTATTAAGGGGATAGGAAACTGAGATGGGTGACAACAACAAATCAGGAAATGACAACCATGAGAGTTACCATAGCAACACTTGAACTTGAAAATTTCCAAGAATGTGCTGTAAATTACAAATACACACACACACACACACAAATGTGGGAGTCTTAGCAACCTGCTATGATGCCTGAGACCATCATCCATATGCTATTGTAGAAATAATTTCCCCACCGTATTTTCCACCTTCAGGGTGGGCTGTGAAGGGAATCCTTCTAGGAACCCAAATGAATTCTTGCTACAAGGCGTCACTCAGCAGTGCGGGCAGGTGTGGGGAGAAACTAAACATCTTATATTAAAAGTTTTGGCTGACAATTCAGACTTCTAAAGATGGTGCCTATCTTGCTCCTGCCACACAGTGCATGGGCAAGTTGCCCACCCCTGCTTTTGCCGAGAACTAATTATATAGACTCCTGGTGAGGGATGCTGGCTTTATGACCAGGCGGGTTCAAGCAGGAACCCCACTCCCTGACTCACTGGAGGGAGGGCCATGGGCAGAATGTCAACTCTCTGGGCACCCCCTTTCTTCATCTGTAAAAATGGAAATAATAAGGCTCTGCATGCTGTGAGGCTTTAATGAGGCGGATGACGCTGTGCTGCACACGATTCAGGATTCAGTGCAGATGGAGCCACACTCTCCTAGGCACTGGCGTTATTCACTGAGCAGAAGTCATGGGAGAATAGACAAATGGGCATGAGCCAAACCATGTATGCCCCAACTGGTCAGATCTTGGTCAATAACCCACCAGCTCTCCTGACATTTGCCCCACTTCCACCTCAGGACCAATAAGAGAGCCAAGTTTGCTTCCCAAACCAACTGCACAAGAAGTTTTCCTTGCAGGCAGCCCATCTTCAGCTTCCTCAAGCCTAGAGCCTCCAATCCGAGCAGCCCCAAAGGCCCCTTTTTTCCCACAGTGATGATTCCCCACTCCCGGCCTGCCTGTGCATGCAGAAGGCAAAGGATGCAGGCTGACTCCCAGGGAATAGCAAGCTCTGAATAGATAAGACTCTGTTCTCCTTTGGGTGCTCTTTATTTATTCCCACAGTCAATAAGCATAATAAAGAAGTAAGTTATATAGCATGCCCTGCCTTTGACCTCCCCCCACCCTCAGATTATTCTTAATGCAGCAGCCAGTGTGATTTGTTAAAATTGTAAAACACAGTATTGAACACCATGGTGGGTCTTATGGATCAGGTAACTTGGTAAAGGCTTCCAAGTGGGAAGCCAGCCCTGTGACTGTCCAGGGGAAAGGCATCCCAGGCAGCGAATGGCCCTATGGCAGGAGTGGGCCTGGAATGTTCCAATAGAGCATGGGAAGTGAGGCGGAAAGGATAGGATAGTGATAGCGATGCTGGGGAGACCTGGCCATGAAGGAGGGCTTGGAGAGTGTCATAAGGACCTTGAACTCTACTCTGAAGCTTTTGAACAGCAGAGTGACATGTTCTGATTTAAGTCTTGGCATGATCATTTGACTGCTATGCCAACAATAATCTTCAAGGAGATAAGGACAGAAGCAGGAACCCAAGGCAAGAAGCACTGCCAACATCCAGGTTAGACAGGGTGGGAGAAAGGGAAAAGTGGGCAGCTTCCAGATATGCAGTTGATCCTTGAACAATGTGGGTATTAGGGACATCAGCTCCTCCCCCCACCCCAATTAGAGTCACTATATAACTTTTGAGTCCCCCAAACTTTTGACTATGGTCATACAGTCTTCAGCACGGACTGGTTTCTGGACCCTTGTAGATACCAAAATCCAAGGGTGCCCAGGTATCCAAAGCCATCCCTTCACATCTAAGGGTAACACATCCATGGATTCAACCAACAGCAGTGATTGGTTAAATCTATGAGCAGGATAGAACAGCGGATAGAAAAAAATCTGCATATAAGTGAACTGGGGAAGTTTAAGCCCTGTTGTTCAAGGGTCAACTATATTTTGATGATGAAGTTGAAGTTTGGGAGACACTGCATTAGTAACTTTCTTCTCCTTTTTTGTGTTTCCCTTATAAGTAGAGATATTAGTACAGATCCAGAAAGCAAAATGGTGTCTCGGTCACCCCAAATGGTCTAAAGACCATCTCACACAGTATGATGTGTTCAACTGGCCAGGAGTTGGGGATTCAGAGAAGGGCTCGCTGTCCTGGATTTCCCTAATGATAGCCTAGGTACTCCTGATGAGTAATGATCCCCCACTTAGGATGAGAATGAGGACAACTTCTCAAATTTTTGAGAGGGTGGTGGAATTTTCAACCTGGCTCAATCTTTCCATAAGGCAATTTAGCAAAGCACGTGAAAAGCCTTTAAAAAGCTTCATGAGGGCCCCCCAAGGTGGCCTACGGGTTAAGTCTTAACACTATCACCCCTACGGCCTGAGTTAGATTCCTGTGGGAACTGACCCACATTTGGGGCAGCAGACCTTTCCTGCCTCGCCCACTGCTCCCCTCAGCAGTATATTTCAGTAGATCCGCCTGCTCTGCTCCCCACTCTGTCTCTGGTGAATCCTTATTCTTCCTGCTCTCGCACCTCTGACCTACACCCCAGTTATTCTGCACAAAAATTTAAAAATGAATAAATAAATAGCCACATGATCCTTGACTTAGCAATTTCAAAAAATGAACCAGACTGAAGAGAATGGACAAGTACATAAAAATGTTGATCTTGTTATTATAGTGGTGAAAATTTTTTTAAAAAATAGGAAATTAGTTAAACAAATGACAACATATCCTAATGGTGGAATACTATACAGCTATTAAAAGTTCTGCTGGTAATAGAAAAAAAATTGATGAAATTCATATGAAGACACAAAAAACTTCGAATAGCCAAAGCTCTCCTAACTGAAAAAAAGGGAAGGGGAGGGATCACACTTCCAGACTTCAAACCTTACTACAAAACCACAATCATAAAAACTGCATGGTACTGGAACAAAAACAGATGGAATAGAATAGAAAGCCCAGAAACAAACCCACAAGCTTATGAACAACTAATCTTTGACAAAGGAGCAAAGAATATGCAATGGAATAAAGACAGCTT
>JAGFMF010012144.1:2474061-2484173 GCA_019455555.1 Galemys pyrenaicus | reverse complement strand
TAAGAATGGAACTTCCATAGGATCCAGCAATCCCACTCCTAGGAATCTACCCAAAAGACACAAAAACACTGATTCAAAAGAATACCTGCACCCCTATGTCTATAGCAGCACTCTTTACAATAGCTAAGACCTGGAAACAACCTAAATAATCAAAAACAGATGAGTGGATTGGGAAGCTATGGTACATATACACGATGGAATACTGATCAGAAAAACTAGATGCATTCATAGGAACATGGATGGAACTGGAAGGGATTATGCTCAGCAAAGTAAGTCAGAAGACAAAAGAAAAATACCAGATGGTTCCTCCCCTGGGAGAAATATAAGAGAACCAAATAAGGATCAAGGAAAGGAATAAGAACAATAATAATAATAACAATAAAGACACAAAAACCAAAAATGAAAAGACAAGGACAAATTGGGGACCCTTGGTGGGGAGGGAAGAGGGGGAGGGTTGAAGGCAGATGGGAGCACGGGGGACTGAGGTGATGATGCACTGGTGATATGGTGATGGGGATTACAATTGATGTCAAATACATATAAATAAAAAATGTTAATTAAAAAAAGTACTGCTGGAGAGAAAATGCAATGGCATGGGAAAATGATCCTCATATCTTCTCATATCTTAACATTACATCTTAATGTTAAAATTATATCTTACCATTACAAATTAGCATGTAGAAACTGCTTCAAACAGTGATGGGAAGCAGGACTGTATACAGATATAATACTGGGGAGAAAAACCAAACTTCTACGCAGCAGGATTATGGGTTATTTTTATTTTCTGGGTGACCTTGGGTTTTTTTTTTTAATTTTCTGTTGTTTACATGAATTACTGATATAATCAGAAGAAAAATGTAAGTAAAAATATGATAAGCATTATAAAATTTTCAAAGTAATAGCCTAGTAATAAAGAGTACTCCCTATTCCATAATGTGCCATAAGACTGGATGAGTTTGAGAATGTGAGTACAACGTAACACCTGGCACTAAAACCCTTCTGTGACACCATGACAATGGCCTCTGCTAACTACATGTGCTGTGACACTGAGGCCCCCACAACACTGCCACAACTGTGGTCCCTTCGCTCTATGACCCTCCATCTGGTACTCCTGAACTGGGGCAGGAGAGGTGGAGGAGAGAGCAGAAGCAGGAAAAAAAATCACTGTCTCATCAGCATCTTCTGGGACTTGTAGAAACGTGGAACCTCAGGTTTACCCTCCAAGTGAACTAAACCAGGACCTGCCTTTTAACAAGTCCTCACGTGGAAACATGTAAGTTTTAAAAGCTCTCTTCAGAACACAAAACATCTTCCCAGTAGGTGAACTTGAGGTGATTCCAAGAATAAAAGCAGCCTACTAAGGGAAACGATTGCTCAAGCAAGTATTAATTAGCTAAACAACGTAAAATCACCCAAACAACTAAAATCACCCAAGGACCCTGCCTCAGGGTCCTTGAGCGATGTCAAGTCTCCAGCACAAACTCTGGAAAGCTATTACTGTCTGATCAGCCTTATAGAGGAAGCTGATGGAGAGCGGGTATTCCCTCTTCTACCAGAAATCCCAAGGTCTGGTCAGCTGAGAGGCTGGCACAGGAATGGTTAATAGGGCTCTGTCTAGAAGTGACAATAAAAGGAGCAAAGCCAGGTCAAAGGAACATCACAGCATCTCCAGGCAAGGATTCAGCCTGATTCCTCACTTAGAATGCAACCATATTGAAAGGAGGAGAGGGCAGGCAAAATGAGAAGATCTCTGTTCTGAGCCAGATGCCCCAGTTTGCCAGAAGGGGAGGAGGGGTGGGAAAGATGCCTTGAGTACTATATCTGTAGTCCCGTGGCTCAAATAAATTAGGTCACCTCGTCAGACATAAATTACTCAATATGGGATCCCTGTACCTTCTTGGAAGAGAGGGAGCAAGCACCTCACAAGGCTCTCCTCTATGCACCATTTCTCAACCCTGCTTGCACGTAGCTTCAGCTAGGGAGCTTTATGAACTCTGATGCCTGGGGCCCAGCCACAGCCCTTGTGGACCTCTCTGGGGTAGGGTCTGGGTGCTGCTCTTTCTCTTTTCAAGAGCTCCCTGTGATCCTAAAATGTAGCCAGGCTGGAACAACTTTGTTGGGTACTATGCTGCAACTCTAAATCTAGCACCTAAATGCTCAGGGAAGCAGGTAGAGCAGTATTATGACTAAGTCATGCAGGAGGGCAAAGGCACCGAGCAGAAGTTGGACCCGAGATCTATGGGTCTAAATCTAGAGGCCTTTGGCTCCCCTACTTGTGCAGGCACCTCTACTTTCAGGTGGCAGAAATGCCAGAGTCTCAGTCTCTGAGTCTGACCTGCTCAAACCTGGGACATTCCCTTTAGACCCTCCCCACACCTATGTCCACCACTGAACGGTACTGACAGCCACACCACGTTCTAGAGGCAAGAATCAGAGGGCCAGGAGCCACGTGGGTGAGGAGCTAACAGGAAAACCACAATGCCAAGAGCTGCCATTCACACGGACGATGCTGCTTGTTAGGTATCCTGAAAGTCTCATCACCAATCCCACACCAATACCAGGACACAAAGCAGAGAATGAAAGCCCAAATCTGCTGGCATTTCCCACGGCCTTGAAGCGCTTAGAAAGCACATTAGTGAGGCACAAGGGAGAACCATCCACTGTAGAGCAAAGGGAAGCCAGGACTTCATTGTCCCTCAGGAAGGCCCTTGGAAACGATGTTGATTCAACAATGACAAGGGCTCACAAAACTGTCACCAACATCCTTTCATGATATTCCTCCCAACAACACTGCCACTCACTTGTTACAGTCCCGCTCTACGGATGAGGAAGGTAAGGCCAGGAGGTGGTGCCACAGCCATAAAGTGTGAGAACTGGTAACTGTGCCTGCCCACAGATTTGGGGTCTCTTTCAAGCTGCCCAAGAGATAAAGAGCAGGAGATGTCTCAAGGTGGCAAAAGTGAGCTGGGCTCAGGTTCCTGCAGACTTTTCAGCTATGTTTCTAGGGGGGCTTTCCTGTGCTGCTATTAGGCAGTATAGAGATTATGTTTTCATAAGGTGGGTTTTTGTTTTAATCATTCAACCTGCAAAAAATTAATGTCCACTGTGTGTATTCCTTGAGAGGGACGAGTACTATGCCTGCCAATGTTGAGGCATTTCCACAGCATTATATTGAAGTGCATTGCAGGAAATGATAGAAAATAGCCCATGCGTCAAGAGAGCTTCTGATCCTGTAACAGAACAGGCACGAGATGGAGCCCCAAAGGGGCCCACTCGCAGCTCTGCCATTCACAAGCCCCTGTGACAGGACTCGAATGGTACAACCATGGGATGCCCTGTTCCTTCCTCTGGAAAGTAGGGGTCCTGCCAGTCTCAAGAGAGTATCCTGGAGGACAAAGCAGCATATATTCTAAATGGCACCCCAGACCGTAACAACACTTGCATCTCCATTTACACTCATAGGTAGCAGATTTTCTAGTAAACACTTAATACTCACAACCATGTGGTCCGAGATGGGATCTATAGCTTCCCTGATTTTATAGAGGAGGACACCAAGGTAGAGAAGTGTCGTCCAAGGTAACAAGGAAGAGAGGGTCTGAGCTGATTCTTTTGTATTCCAAAGTTGACGGATATTTTTCCTAGTACTCTACAGTAGTCACTTCAGAGTATATGGTAGAGAGTGGAATTAAGTGTCCAGAAAGAGGAATTAAGGTTCAGCATTAGGAAGTAGACCCTGGCCTCAAAGACAGACGAACACTACACTGGATAAGCCATAAAGTCCAAATTGATAGAAAGGACGGATTAGCAGCTGGGAGTTTCCTTTTTTAGTAGTATAAATAACACTGCAATGAACACAGCACAGAAGAGAGCTCACAGTCCCAGTGGGATATGTGATTGGCAGCCCTTTTAGGATAGTCCCATACAAAAATGGAAGAAAAAGGTAAAATGTACAGCTTAATAAAGGAAAAAGCCAAAATGACCCTCCCCAAACCACCAAAAATTCTATTAATTCACAGGTTAACCCCCCCCTTAATACTTTGTCTATTTCTTTTTCAAGAAAAATGCTGGCTTTCAAAATTATATTTGGAATTTAATAGCCCAGTGTTCAGGATTTTTTCTTAAACATAAATTTTATTGTTGCATTTTCTCCAAGTCACAAATGCTCATTTTCAAAAACATCTTAATCTTGGTATATCTCACTGTTTGACTCTGACATACTTTATCTATCCAGTCAGTTAATTTATATTTTTTTAATATTATAAATAACACTGCAATGGACATTCGTATTCCTAAATCTTTCCTGCCCATCTCCGATTATTTTCGTTGGCGAGATTCCTAGAATTGGAATACTGGACTAAAGGGAGTAAGGGTTTCTAGGACTACTGTCAGTTAAGCCAAATTGCTTCCCTAAAAGGGTGTATTAATTTGTGTCTCTACCAGCAGTAAAGGAGAGTACCTGCCTCCCAGCACTCTCTCCTGGATCCAATAGTGTCTTAGAATTAATCTTGTTTAATAAGAGAAGTGAAAAATAGTAGCATGCATCTATGAAGAGGCATGGAGTGTTTAAATAACCTACCTCTAGTCATACAACCATCAGGTGCCAGAATCAGGATCTGGAAGTCAGTCGTGTATTTCTAGGAGATGGGACCCAACCACTAGCCCAAAGTACACTATCACAGCTTGGATTATGTACCATTACCACGGGTCAGCTACGGTCAGTCATTGTTTTTAAAACTGTCCTAAGCTTTCCAGGAGGGCAGGGATCGTGATCTGATTCTCTGATTACTCCAGACTTCTAGACCAACAAGGCCCAATGGAACTTCCTGCAATGATAAAAATGTTCCACATTCACACTGTTAACACAGTAGCCACAGAATGCTACTGGGCACTTTAATCTGTCTGGTGCAACTGAGGAACTGAATTATTAATTTTATATCAGTTTAATTAAGTTTAATTTGAATTATGACTGAGTGATCACCATGTTAAATAACAGCTCTAGAATACCTAACACATCATACAATAAATATTAAGTGACAAATTCATGCCATCTCTTATTTCTACCATATTTCCTGCAAGGCAAGAGTTTGCTCCTCCCCACCCCACCCCATGCCCCCACCCCTTACTTCCATGTGTCCATTTGTTCTCTCAAATGCTTGGTTAATGCTATTTATCTGCCATGGTGAGGGAGGGTGACATAAAGATCAGCTAATTACTGTTTGCAAAGAGCTGCTGTTGTGTCTCATTCTCAGAATAAATGCACGTTAATAGAATGCTTAAATGACCAATTCTTATTCAGAGGCCACTGCCAGGCTGGGTTTATTTAGTTAAAAAGCTGATTTCTCTAACTTACCTTGAACTGGACCCTTCCACCATGGAGCTCATCAACAAAAAGACCCTTTGTTTGAAAGGTTCCACAAATGAGAAGATACTGAAATTTACCTTTGCAATGGTTTTGATGTCACCATTTGATGAGTAAATTAATAATACAAACAAGATTGGGGAGGGTGGATATTTAACCAACTTGAACAAATTGCTTTTAAGCTCTTAAGCACTTTAATTGCTTGCATGATAATGATGCAAATTTTTAAATGTCTTGATCCACTTTCAAACTAGGCCTGGTAAAAAGACCTCTAAAAGCAAACACTTTGGTAAGCCCTCAGCCTTGGCATTCTAGAAAGCTGCCATTCCAGGGGAAAACAAGGGTTTGGGAGCCAGAGAAAGACCTGTGATCAAATATGAGTCCATGATGTGTGACCTGGCCCAAGGATTTTGCCTTACTGAGCCTCAGTTCCTGCATGTGGAACACATGGATAATAGCAGCTCTGGACATGCTTGTTTTGCTTTTGTCCTACTCTGCTACCTCTCTTTAATCACTCTAATATGGGATGAGAGAATTGACAATTCTCAGATGAAATGAAGGTATCAATTCTCTAAACTAAAGAGGAAATGTATCCCTTTATAGTGCCAACTTACAAATATAAGACAGCTCCTTGTGGTGTCTATGGGCCATTATTATTACTTTACTTTCTGAAATAATGTCAGATTAGGAAGCAGTCTGAAGCATGCTGTTCCAAGAGCAGACAAAGGCCAGTAGCACACCTGGGAGCTAGGCCACATCTAGTAACTTGGGACCTGCATTTTAACGAGGCTTGGGTGATGTGTTTATGTGTAGGCATGTGTATTAAAATGTGAATAGCACTACATCCAAACATCAAATCCACTGGACCTCCCTGGTTGCGCAGGGGTGAAAGACCCAGGGCTATCAAGCTATGGCCAGCCACTGCAGCATGAGTTCGAACCCTGGCTAGGGAATTAACGCACATAATTGTGCAGCAGACCTCTCCTGTCTTGCCTGCTGCTCCCCTTAGCAGTGTGTTTCAGTAGATCCATCTGTTTTGCTCCCCACTTTGTCTTTGGTCAGCCCTCTCACTTCCCATGTGTCTGGCCTGAATCCTAGTTCCAGTTCTTATATGCATAAATAAACAAAATAAATCTTAAAAAAAAAAACCTAAAATTCATTTTTCTCTCACAACCTAACTTTATAGAGGAGGAAACTGATTCCAGAAGTGGGTAGGAGTTTCACCAAAATCCCTCATGCATTAACTACACCCCTTCTGCTTAACTCTCAAGGGGTTCAAAGACATCCTTAAAACCAAACATTCTCCAAGATCTTGATTAATTGATTGCATCTGATACCCTCTCCCACTGAAGGCCCGGGTTACAGCACCACCATGTCCAAAGCAAAGGCAGGACTCCAGAGGACAGGGAGTAGGAGGTACTGGACCATTGCTCTTGGCACCCAGCTTCACTTATGTCCTGCTTCCTTTTTCTTTTCCATATGAAAGAAAAGCCTTGATTTGATGTTCCAAACAAAAGACAGGCTATTTGCTCACCTTCCTGTATCAAAGTATTTTAATCAAAGGTATTACCAGAACGCTAGTGTGGATTCAGTGTTGGTGACCAGTGGAGTAGGTTTCCTCTGTGATGACCTCTCAATGGAATCTAAAGTAATGCCTGATATCCCCTGCAGTGCATGGGGACACCTTGAAAATGGGAGGACTGGCCTTCCCCCACTGGCTCCACTGAATTCTTTGTCAAATGGCGAGTCATCTAACCACCAGGAATAAATCTTTTCTGGGTCACTGAAATCTGACACCTGAAAGAGTAAGAAGAACAAATACACTTTCTGATTGAACAAGTTCTTGCAAGGATGGGATGAGATGTCCACCTCTGAGGCAAGCAGAGGTAAGTTCATGGTGGGGTGTTCTCTACTGTTTTCCTTTGTAAGTTCTCTAAGGCCTCTGAACCAAAGGAAAATGGAGAGGGCAGGGAGGGGGAATCCACATCATCAGCAAATGCTGCGCGCGCACGCACACACACACACACCTGAGGACTGTTTGTCATTCACCACAAGGCTAAGGAACATATTTACATATTTCAACTCCATCGCTGGCTGAAGCGCTACAGAGAGTGATGATTCGATGATTCCAAGACAGCCAGGGAAGAAAAATGTTCTTGGAAAAAGGATCTGCCTATCAGTAGAGCAGAAGAGCTCAAAGTTATGCAAATTCCCTGCTAGACCTTTGATAGTCACCCTTCTAACCCTCCACAACCTCCACGCCCAAGCCTGGAAAGGAGAAAAGATGTAGTAGAAGTCTCAGTTACCCTGCTGCCTGCCACGGGTGACAGTCTCAGCACGCCATCTGCCTTTGACCCTACAATCTTACCCTGAATTTATCTTAAGGAAATATTAAACTTGCACAATGTGCATTTTACTTTTGCTTTGTAATAGTAAAAGACTAAAAGCAAACAAAAACATCAAAATTTGGGTACCATTTTATATAAAGTATGCCATACTGGGATTGTGCACAGTCATTACAAATGTTGCCTTGGGGGAAGTTATAACATAGACAGATGCATCATTAAGTGAAACTAAGCATTCAAAAACCCTAACTATGATCTAATTCTTTTACAGTCAGAAGGAAAAATCACCAGGTACATTCAAAATGTGGTGAGACTTGTCTCCTTTTTGCCTTTCCCTATATTGTCTTACTTTGTTACAGTGAACATACATGACTTTCGTAAGCGGAGTAAGACAATAAAAATTAAATAAAAAGCTCATGTAGTAATAAATATATAACCCACACATGGCCAAGTATATATGTTTACATCTTTTTATTAGAAACTTTCCTTACTAAAAAGTATAAATTCAGGGATCCAACTTTTTTTGATTGCCTGGGAAGTGGGGCATATGTTACAAAGTGGCCCCCACAGCAGTCTGTCAATACAAAGCAAAGATGGAATGATTCAGGTTTCAGTTACAATAAGCCAGGCTGATAGACCATGTAAGAAGGCAGGCAAAAATCAGCCCCTTAGATCTGGAATTGACATTGATTTACCCTGCTAGGCTCTTGGAATCAAATCAGCAAGTGGGTGATTTAAGTTCCATTGTTCTTTTGTTTCACGTTTTGATTTATGGGTGTGGGATCATGTCCTGGGACAGGAACAGCAGCAGGCTTGGGATTCAGGCAACCTAGTTGTTAGAAGAGAATGGGCCACTCGGTGCCCAGGTGAGGATTTCTACCATGTGCTTATTCAACCTCCTTTTCTTTCAAGCATTATGACACTTGAAGTATGTGAGCTGGCATCTTAAATTAAGTTCCCTTGCTTGTGTTGTCTAACAATCTGAATCTTAAATTCCTAATCACCTTCTTTCCCATATTTGTAGCTTTTGATCTGGAAATATCAGGTTATACAACATGTCAATCTGCAAGAGGATGTAATTCTGTGAGGGAAAAAAAAAAGGACTTGATGAAGCAGAAAATTTAACAAAACTGGAAATGACTTTTCTAAGAAAAGGGAAGATATTTTTGTTGCAAGCATTTGAGCTGGTTTTAAATAGACTTTGGATACAATATAAGTTGGTTCTTTGGGGGGTAGATTTGCCTGCCCAATCCCCTCCTAACAAAGGCCCAAGCTTGGAAAGGGTTGTGGGAGATGGAAGGGAAGGCTCACCTGTGACCTGCCACACCGGGGGTCACAGGTTCATGACTGTTAAGCATTACAGTGCTTTCCCACTTTAGCTTCCCACTTTAAAGGCTGGAGAACTAAGATGCCAAAGGTAATTTGCCTAAAGCCAGTGGCAATGATTTCCACCCAATAAAGTATTAAAGTCGTATCCCACCAATTTACTCCCACAAAACCACGAAAGACTGAGATTATACCACACAGTCAGATCTATTGGAGCCGAGTTTTTGGAGACCCAAACTGGCCAAAAGTACAGTACCCAGCCTTCTGCTTCAACACCTGTTTCCTAGGGAGCTCACAACTTCACATACCAAGTCATTTCATTTGCTGTAGGGCTGTCCTCTACAGTTCTTTAGGCTGAGCACTGATTTTGCCCCATCGAACTGCACAGGGCAAGGCTGACCCTTCTTCCCCACAATCCCTTAGGGCAGTTTACTGGCTTACTGTCCCCAAACTACCCCGTCCCCAGAGACCCTCCCCATTCCAACGCCTTCCCCATCCCAGAAAAAGTGGAATTCACATGCCAACCCACACCTTGCCTTGGTTCTCACATATTGGGAATAAACCTTCCCTGAATTAGTCCCGTAAACCACAGGGCCACCGGCATCCCAAGTCTTGCCTGATGAACCTCGAGGCATTCAATTGCCCCCAATATTCACAAGGACCTACTGCATACAAGACACCTCCAAGATGAGACGGTGCGTTCACCCCAGGTGGAAAGACTAACACCACCCTCTTCAAGTGAAAGCGGTTCTTTCTCATCGTTCCCTGAGAACGTCTACAGAGAGGAATCCGGGTGTTTTTCCCCCCCAATTCCAATGTTTGACCTGGCTGCATCGGTGCTCTCCCCGACACCCCAACACACACACACACAACTTGCTCCCACCTCCACCACCTGTGAAAACATGCCCACGTAACTTTGGCGAGGGGAGCTCGCCGGCTAAACTCAGCTGCAGGGCGCCGGAACGCGCGGAGACGCGAGCGGAGAGGGGGCGCGGCGGGCAGGGAGGGGGCGCGGCGGGCAGGGAGGGGGCGCGGCGGGCAGGGAGGGGGCGCGGCGGGCAGGGAGGGGGCGCGGCGGGCAG
>JAGFMF010012144.1:2443106-2473801 GCA_019455555.1 Galemys pyrenaicus | reverse complement strand
GGGGCGCGGCGGGCAGGGAGGGGGCGCGGCGGGCAGGGAGGGGGCGCGGCGGGCAGGGAGGGGGCACGGCTCCGACGCGGCGCGGGGGCTGGAACGTGGCCAGGAGCGCTGCGGTCTCCGCTCGGCTTTCCCGCCCAGGCCCCGCCCACCCGGCGGCCCGGCTCGCGCTGACTGCGGCTCCGCGGGTCCGGAGGCTGAGGCCGGGGGTACCGGGCCGACGCCCGCCAGAGCGCGAGCAGTCGCGCAGGTGAGCCCGGACGGCGGGAGGCGGCCGCGCCTGAGGCGGAGGAGGGCCGCGCGGGCCAGCGCCCAGGCGGGGTTGTGGGAACGCGCCGCCCCTGCGCGCCAGGAAACAGGTTGCCGCCGAGTCGGGTCCCTCCCGTCGGCCGCCCCGCCACGACCCGGTGGCAGCTCTGCCCCGGGAGCGAACCCAGCCCCTCCCGGGCGTTCTCCTCCTTTCCGGACCCCGCAGCCGGGCCGGAGCCCCCGAAGCAGCCGGGTAAAGACGCCTTCAGCAAGGTCAAGGCGCGGTCGAGCAGCACCTGGGGATTATTCCGAGCCGAGCACTAGCTTTGCAATCGCATTGTTAAGGATCATGGCAGCGGCAGGAAATCCGAAGGGCCCCACAGGTCTGCGCCAGGAGGGTTTATTTTACGGCGCAGAACACACTCGGACAGACCCGGGATTTCAGGGGGAGGAGGAGGGATGCGGGGTTTCGGGACGCTGGAATGTGGCAAAAACACTACCCAGCCGTCCACACCCCAACCTCCTGACTGCAGGGTAAGGATTGGGGGTTGGGGGGACAGTTCAGGGCCCCTGCGCCCCAGGCTGAAGCGTTCTCCGAGGTTCTGTCAGGTCTGTGGTGGCTTATTCTTCTACAGGAGAATTTTAAAACCACTACTGTGGTTTCTCTATCAAAGCTACATCAACATGCTACACGGGCTGCGACGGGGAAGGGAGGCGGCGATGAGAGGAAGAAACTCAACAGAAGCAAACTGTAGTCCGAGGAGGGAAAAGGAGACAGAAGCCATACTTGGCACCTATCCCCATCCCCTTCCCACTCGCGTCGGGTTAGCCCAGGAAATTCAAAACAGGTACACAATAGTGATGACCCTGGCAGAGGCCAGCACTGGCCCTCCTCACCTCCCACCAGCCGGGTAGGCCTGGGTGGCTAGAAGGTTTGGCATCTTCAAGGGGGACTAGGTATTGGCGGCGTGCAGGTTTAGGCAAGGGGCACTGAGTGTGAAGGATGGGGAGGAGGCGCTGGGAGAGACAGAAAAGATGAGCTTTGGCTTCCCAAGTCACAAAATCAGTTTTCAAAAACAGCATTTCCTGGAAGGCCTCCCAACATCCCCACAAGAGGGAGGTTCAGGGCTTTGAGGACTCCATGGACCTTGAATTCTGACGGCTTCTGCTCTCTGATCAAGCCTGGATCCTACACCCAGACTCTACCTGGACAATCAGTTCTTTGGGAACAGCAGCATCAGCACGCAATGCCCAAAGCGGAAGTGAGCGCAGTGGTGCGAGGCGTCTGCCTCTCTCTGTCCCGGGGTGGGAGCGCCCCTGTACTTACATTCCCCAAGCAGGCAAACTTTCAGGCTTGTGTTTCGCAGACGGAGTGCTCGCATCACAGTTCTGGGTAATCATTGAGGCAGTTTATGTAATTGCCCGCGATGCCTTTAGGCAGCTCTCCCTGCGTGCGCGGCCGCACAGCTCAGCACATGGACACCCTCTCACCCTGGCGCTAGGATTCCAAGCTTTCCCCGCCGCCGCCTTCCGCGAAGCAGCAGGGCGAGCTCGTGGGCTAGTCTAAAACCAAGTGTGCCAGCAGGATCCGCCAAAGCCCAGGCTTCCTCTCGGCTCCCCTTTCGCTGCATTGGTGGCTTTTGCATAACTGCATCTCTACAAACCTCTCCTGGGCTGGGGGTGGGAGGAGGTTAGGGACCGGGCGGGCAATGGGAGAGGTTCTGAGGAAGGCTCAGTACCCCTGTGAGTAATAATACCCTTCTCCTCAAGGACCCGGGCACACAAATCGCTTTTATGTCTCTCCCTGAAAGGGGAGCCGATTTCCAAAGTTAGAGATCACGCAGTTGAATTTCCAGTACTTTCCAACCTCTCCTAGGCGGGGGCAGGGCAGAGAAGGGGCAGGCAGCGGCCAGCGAAGCCCCCCCAGCTGCCCCGCCAACGGGGACTCACCGGTTGAACCTCCCCGCCCCCAGTAGTTGACTGTATATTCCCTAGTTGTACACACACACACACACACAAACACACCCGCAATACCACCTTCCCTTCTGCGCCTCCAATATAGACTGCATTTTTAAATCACGAGGAAAATGACTAAGGAGGTCGGAGATCACATTTCCACCCGGAATACATTTTCCCAAGCCTGAGGTACTCGGTCTCTTACACACACACACACACACACACACACACACCGGGGGGGGGGGGGTACACGGAGCGTCTACCCGGCGACTGCANCCCCCCCCCCCCCCCCCCCCCCCGGGGGGGGGGGGGGTACACGGAGCGTCTACCCGGCGACTGCAGCCCAAACTCGCTCCGAGGGGACGTCAACACGGCGGCCGGGCGGCCGGCGACCCGAGGCGAGCGCCGCGTGGGTTGCTCGGGCGCGGGACTGGAGTCGTGTCTCTGGGTTTCTGCTCCGAGCGCCGCGCGGGGAGCCGCTGCAACCACGCTCACCCTGAAGGGCAGACCGCAGCCGCCGGAACCCGGCGCCGCCTCGCGGGCTCTTCGGGCGCTCGCCGGGGCCCCGGGGCCGGCTGGTCTGCAGAGGGGCTGCGGGCGCTGGGGCCGGGACAGGAAGGGGATCCCCGCGAGGCAGAGGAACCGGGGCGCGCCGCCTCCGTCCCGAGTCCGAAGCCGGCGCCCACCTTCCTGCTCTCCCCTAGCCCTCGTTCCCAAGACCCAGTCCGCCGGGGGCTCCGGGGGCTGCGGCGGCCGAGGCTCGGGGTTCCAGACTGGCTCGCCTCCCTGGCAACCAGCGCCCCAGCCTCCCTCCCTTCCTCCCAGCGTGCGGGCCGGGGGAGCAGGCGAGTGTCTCCGAGCCCTCAGCATCCACGCGTGCTGCCCGGATCCGCCACAGCTCCGAGCGCAGAGCGGTGAGCGAGCGGACGAGGCGCCGCCGCGGTCCCCAAGGCGCTTTTCCGTAGAGCGGATCACGCTGCCTTACCGTGGCTGCAGGCTGCCACCGCCGGGGAAGCGGGGAGGAAGGCGGCAGGGAGGCAAGACGCGGCGCGGGTGGCTCCTCTCGTTCTCCGCGGCGCGGCTCCTCGCCTCCTCGAGCTGGAGCAAGGCGCCCAGGAAGGAGCAGGTCCGGGCTCTGCACTCAGCTCCAGCGAGACCAACAATAGCTCCCGCAGGGAGCGGAGCCCCAGTGAGCCTCCAGCCGCGCTCACACGCCTGGCTCCCGCTCCCGGCCGCTCCCGGCCGGCGTCCCTGCCAGCACTGCTGCCCCACATGAAACAGCTGCAATCCCGAGGCTTCTGGGGGGTTGGGACGGGTGTGCGCGCGCGTGTGTGTGAGTGTGTGTGTGAGCGTGTGTATGTGTGTGTTTAATAGCTTCCCTCCTCTTCTTCCCCTCCCTGCCTGCTCGCCTGCCTGCCTCCGTCCCCCACCCTCGCTCTCTTACACACAGACAGAGAGGGCGAGCGCGAGAGAGTCACACACACACTCACACACACGCACATGCAGGTTACATGAATGGGAGGCGGGAGCCAATCCTGCCAGGCTGGGCGAGCCGCGGCGCACAGGCACTGGGAGCAGCACCGCACCATGGCGCGGGGGGGCGCTACGCAGGTGATGCGAGTCCTCTCGGGGCCACTCTTCCGCCTCGGCTCACAGGTCTCTCGGTCCTCTCCACTGTCTTCCTCGCTCCCCTTTTCTGCTTTCTCTCCGCTTCTTTCTCCATCTTCTCTTCCTTTTACTTCCTCTCTTTCTCGAATTGTGCGAGGTGTCTCGGCTCAGTATCTTTCTTGGCCTCTTCTTTTCTTTTCCCTCCCTAGCTTTTCTAGCCTTTCTCAGACTTTCTTCTTCCCTAGCCAGACTTTTCTCTACTTCTTCTCCTTTTGCCTTTTGTTCTTTTCTCCCTCTTAGCTTACTCCCGCTCTCTCTGCAGTGCTGTCTGGTCTTCTCTCCCTCCCCCCTTCGCCTGTCCTCGTCGGTCTCGGAGGCCCTTGGCCTCCCTCCCATTCTGCCCTCCTGATGTTATTTCACACCCTCAACACTTCCCCAGGCTTGGTCTCTCTCGCGTTGCCTCCGCTGCACAGCTAGAGGTAATTAAGAGCTGAAAACTTGAGTTCCGTCCTCAAGCACACAAGATGCCCAATGAAAGGTCCTCCCTTTGCTCGGACAACTTCCCTAAAACCATGGTAACAGCTACTGAGTCGTGATAACAATCATTCAAAAAATAACTGCAGTGAGCCTGGTCCAAGAGATTTTTGTCCTTCACATGTCTGGATTTTGATTGCCCGCACATTAGTGAGAGAAGAACGTTGTAGTGTTTTGTTTTGTTTTGTTTTTATAGGATGGAAGGAAGCAGCATAGTGGAGTCACAACTTGCAAGGGCTTGGGGAAAAGACAAATTCCCACCCCAGCTGCATGCAAGCAATCATCCCTCACTGGGCCTGTTTTCTGTCTGTAAAACTACCTCACAAGTTATGAGGATCAAAAGAGAACAAAGGAAATAAAAAGCATACAGAAGATGTTCAATTAATGTTAATTTTCATCCCTCCCACCATTTCTAAAACTCCCTTCATGATTTTCGGCTGTATTCCATTTTGGGGCTCTAAAGTGCTAATGAAGGAGGGAATGTGACAATGATAATGTCATATAAATAGGAAACAGGTGGCAGATATTTTAAAAACTCTTGTGTGGTCAAGAGACAGTTTAGTCAGCCACTGCGTACAGAGGTATCCCAGAGATTATAAACTTGAGGTTCTGGAATACTCCCTCAACATCTCCTAACTGAGGCATCCCAGAAAGGCAGGAATGGACACAGGGGTGTGTGGGTGGTTTCCATGCCCTGGAGCTGATCTGTTTTTAAAATCTTCCTGATAACTGAACAATGACCTGTGATAAAGCCTCTGAGACCAACTGAAATGTCAAGTCTCTGCCTTTGAATAGCATTTATCAACAGTGTGTGCTCACTGCAGACACCAAATGCTGGGACTAAGCTGTGATTGGAGTCGGACTCAGTTCGATATTTGTGGCCACTACTCTGTGGTGGGCACTGTGATTGGCTCTTGGGTCCAGTGGCGAGGCAACAGGCACTGCCCTTGTGAACATGCAGTGCCATCAGCAAGTCAGGATTGTAAAATCGGAAAATGAGTCAAATATATCTTGAGAAAAGCCATTTGCTTGATAGACAAAATCTTTCAAAATATAAAGTCCGTGACATAGAAGATAATGAAGGGGTCCCTAAGAGTAAATATTTTGGGATCAGCTGTCTAATTTGTGCTCCTCATTTGATGGAGTAAATGGAGATCCAAATGCTAAAAGTGGTGGATGTAAATATGACGAGAAAACAAAATATTTTGCATAGACTCAAAGTATCTTTGATTGCTTTCAAAGGGAGAAACAGTAACTTTATAGTTGAAAAACCTGGCCTCTTCCACCTTAATAAGTAATGAATAAGTTAACATCACTGAGAATATGACCAATGGACATTCTGTACTTCTTTAAAAAAAAAATTATTTACTTATTTATGCATATAAGAACTAGGATGTAGGCCAGAAGTGAAGGACAGAGTGAGGAGCAGAACAGGCAGATCGACTGAAATACACTGCTCTGAGGGGAACAGCAGCAGAGACAGGAGCGATCTGCTGTGCCATGTGGGTTAGCAATCTGGCCAGGTATCAAACTTATGCCACAGTGGCTGGCAATAGCTCCACAGTACTGAAATTTTAAGCCCTGCGCCACCAGGGAGGCCCCATCCTCATGGTTGTCTTAATGTCCTGCACCCAGGAGAACACAGCATCACTTCCATGGTATTCCAGGAATATGGGACAGTTCTGTAAAGCAACAATACAGTTGTCATAACAATAAATGCAACAGGTGGTCCTGGATTAGGACATTAATGGGAAAATAGGTTAAATTAAAATAAGGTTCGATAGATTAGATAACAGTGTATATAAATATTAATTTCCTGATTTTGATACTTATTGTGGTCATGTAAGGCACATATCCTTATTTTTATGAGATACACAATTGAAGTATTGAGAGGTTAAACAAATGAACAAAGCTCATGCCTCACCTTTAAGGAGATACACCATGTATTGGAATAGGCAGAGTGTGAGCCAAGAAGAATGCCCAGTCAAATCCTTGAAAGAAGAGACTTCCTGTAGGAGGGGGCATCCTAGCTGACTTTTGAAGGCAAGGAAGTTATCTAAAAAATGAAGGGAGGGGAGGTACTTTATAAATAAATGTAACAGAATGAGAACATGGACAAAAGCATGAAGCACATGTATGACCACAAAATTGGCCATGTGAGGGGAGTACCTGGAGTGGAATCTAGTAGAGTAGATAGGGTTGGATCTTGGAGGTATCTGAGTATCTAAAATATACTGAAAGCTTAGTATGGAAGTAGGGAGGAAGGTGTTATTAAAGACTTTTGAGTAGAGGAGTCATGTGATGTTGAGTTTATTTGAAAAATAGGAGTTGGTAATTATGTGGGGAAATGCATTAAAAGGGATGGCTTAGGAAAACCAGAGATGCTCAACTAAATAATTTAGGTAAACGAACTAGGTCATGTAAGTAAACTAAGGCAACTGAACTGAAGATGGGAGGAGATGAGAAAGAATGAGTGCATAAATGATCAGACTTGGGTAATTGCTTAGATAGGCGTGGGCAAGGAGTCTAAAGTGACTCCCAGTTCTCAACTTTGGGTATCACTTAAATGCTAAGAGAATTCCAGAATGAGTGGAGGTTTTAGAGTTTAAAATAAGGTCAGTTTGCCATTTCGCAACGTATAGATAGTGTGAGGATCTCCTCTATGGCTGCTCTGTCCATGGGAAACTCTGCTGTAAAATTGAGCTTAATACAAAAGGCCAACACCGTGTATTACTCAGAAAAAAAAAAACAGGAATTAGATATGATAAGGGTAATTATTTGTAACAATTGAAACCACCTAAATGGTTGAGTAAGATAAGTAATTGGAGGACAGTCTTGTTGGAATATTGTTCAACCATTCTAATGTTTTTCTTTTTTGCAGTTGCCGATGCCATGAAAAAGGTGCCAATGTTATATAAAACTTTTTAAAAACAGAATTTAAAATCGTTAACTACACTGATATCCTCATGGAGAAAGATCTGGAAAAAAGAAACGTGCCAAATACTAACAAAGCTTGCTTCTAGGTGATGGAATTATGAGTAATAGACATTTTCTTCTTGCTGCTTTTTTAGTACTGCTTAAGTTTTCCACAATGAACATTTGTTATTTTCATAACAAAAATTAAAAGCTGTCATTATAAAAAAATACGACTGTGATCCTATCTTCTACTTTGTCCCTTTCGATCCACCCTTCCTACTCCCCCTGGAAGACTAACTGCCTTTTAAGCTTCATCTCTGAGAGTAAAACAAGAGGCATTTAACAAATCAGGGGAAATTATCAGGTGGACTGGAGCAGGGGAGAGGCGTCTTTATGCAGGCAGATATGTTATTAGAGCTGCTGAAACTGTATGTATTAAAGATGTTTGTATTACCCTTATTGATTCTGTGATACGTTACAACGGAAAGAAAACCTATAGTGGGGCCAAGGAAATGTGCGTCTTTAAAGGGCAAGTTTTAATTTAGGAAATGTATTTATTTGAAAATCACTTCATAGTCCAGCAGTTTCTGTAAAACTGCTTCACAAAAAAGGCATTTCAGGTAAGGAGCCCCACAGGGCAAAGGGCAATGCTTTGTACCTTTTGTCTGATGCTGCATCAAATCCCACACTGGTTACATAGGATTTGGACACCCAGTGATCAGCTCCATCAAGTGTTCATAATTAGAGGGCAACAAAAGTCTCCACTAGAAGGTGTTCTGATGCTTTGGAAAGGTTGTCGTACTGGCTTCCTGGAAAGGTTCCCCCTCAGCATCTCTGACTATTCATCTCATAGATACGTGTGATGTGGAAAGGCTTTCCCAAAATACTAATAATAACACCTTACAAAAGATAATCCTCTCACCCTTTTAAAGACCACCACCTCTGTTGATTCACTCAGTCTTTACACCTACCCTTTTACCCATCAGTTTGCACAAGAGGAACTGGGGCCCAGGGACACAGAGAAACTGCTAGGGATCAAGAATAGATAGGAAATAAGCTTGGGGAGCTTTCTTTCTGTGGAGCCCTGGAGCCTCCTCAGCATTTTATTTCATGAAATTCTTATGAGCGTTAGAGAGGGAGAGTGAGAAAACTGAGGCTTGCGTGGTTCTGGTTTCACATTATCAGAACCGGAGCTCAGCCCTGGATCCCCAGGCTAGTGCCTTTTCCAGCACAGTCCTAGATTTAAAAATCCAGACCTGAGGCCAGGTAGTGATCGCTGGGGGGTAACTCAGTATAACCTGCAGGCTTTCTGTGATGTTGGTCTAACTGGTGAGTTGCCTATCTTGTGGGAATTAAAGGCTGGTGTTTGAAGGTAAACAACTTTTGAATGTGTCAGCTAGAAAAGGAGGGAAAAGACTTGCAGAATTCACCATATTTTCTCTCTTAGAGAAATAGCTGAAGGACCTCCCTGGTGGCTCAAGGGGTTAAGTCTCAGCACTATGAAGCACTATGGCAACCACTGCAGCACTAGTTCAATCCTGGCCAGGGAGCAGACCCACATGGTTAGGCAGACCTCTCCTGTCTAGCCTGCTGCTCCCCTCAGCAGTGTATTTCAGTAGATCTTGCTATTCTGCTTCCCATGGTGTCTCTGGTGAATCTCTCACCCTCCACACCTCTGGCCTAGCCCAAAGTTCTTGTATGCTTATAAAAATAAAATAAATCGTAAAAAAAGAGAGAAATGGCTAAATCTTGTCCTTCTCACTTCCCCCTTTCCAATGGTTAGCAGAATATCAGGTACTTAGATGTTATTACATATTCCTTCGCTGAGTGTAGAAACAAATGCTAATAACAAAAGAAGTGGTGTGTACTGAGCACTGTGCCCAGTCCCAAGCAAAGGGTGTTTACCTTATTTAAAATTTAGAGCATCAACTTGTGGTAGATATGGTTCCTATCTTTTTTCCAAAGGTGAAAAACCTGAGACCTCAAGTGGGTAAAAACCTATTCAAGGCCATATGACTAACAAATGACAAAGCTAGATTCCAACTTAGAATGTCTTGAGTCCGGGCTCTTAGCCACCATGCAGTATGGGATGAATAGATGGCTGCATGGAGTGAATGATATTAGCAGTGAAGTGGACTTTCTGTAAACTTTAGTACATTTTACGTGGTATGATTAATCCTGTCTAGACCAGGTCATCCCATTATTCGTGCTTGTACCTGCTTTATTTTCTTCATCATGTGCTTCACAAACATTTGTTTCACCTCTTTTAAAAAAAAAAATACCCACCAAACTTGCAATTAAGATATAAATTCCTTCAGTGTCTTGGACTCTTGTAATCGCCAGCACGTGACACAAAATACATGTTCAATAAACATCTGTGAAATGAATGAATAAATGTGGTACCTCTCTTAAGAGGCAGAGCGCCTGTGTGTATACACATGCACTTATAAAAGATGGTATTTTGCACAATTCACTTCATCCTGTGCCAATACTACACTTTCTGTTTTTGAGGGCATGTGGTTCAGGCAGGGGAGCTAGATTCAGATGAGCATGTAATGGTTCTGATTGAGCTCCTCCACTGACATTTGCTCCAGGATAGCAGGGAAAACACTGATCAGAAAATAGCAGCATCTGTTGTGGTCAAAGGTGATGAGCTGGCAAAATTCCACAGTGGAAATATCCTCTTTGATTAGGTCAGGCCCACGTTCACAGCAGAGAACCACTGTATCAGCTGACATCTCTTGCATAACGTTTTCTTTTAGAGGGCTGGTGGCAATGGTCTCCTCAAAGAGGGCTCTCTAAGGTTTTTCTCCTGCATGCTTAATTGTCATGTGATACTTTCCATAAAGGAAGTGTCTCAGCCAAGCCTCCTTTCTTGCCAATTTCTGTCCTATCTCTTTTCTTATCATTGCCTAACAGAGTGCTTTTCCACTTGATTTCCCTTTTTCAACTCAGGATAGATCAGGTGGCAGATATTGCTCTTCTACAAAGCTAAACCAGATCCACTTCCTAGTCTTGGAAATCTGCAGCCTTTGTTAGAACTGCACATTGGTCAGAGGACCATGGCTAAAATATATAATGAACAAAAAAGTATCAACAAAGTCTCCCGTCCAAAACCTCTCTAGGGGAGTTCTAATGATTGTGATGCCAGACACTGATTTAATGCTTTAGACATATGCGCACAATTAATCCTTCTAACAGCTCTATAAAAATAAATTCTATTACCATTCCCAAATCAGATTGTAATCCAATATTTCTACGTCTTAACAATGATGGGACAAAGGAGTACCATTAATATTAATTACAAAAGTAGTACATTCTCTACTGTTCTGCATATTCCTTTTTTCATTTATTAATGTACCTTGGAAATAAGTGTCTTGTCATTCTTTTTATTTGTATGCTATTTCATTATATGGATTGCCATATGAATTTAACCATAAGGATCAGCTATTAGTATGTATTCATTTACCTTAATAAAAAAATTGAAATGTTTGTACATTTATAAAACCTAGACGGAAATCAAAAGAATAACCTTAATATATAAATAAAGTTTTACAAATGTATAAGAAAATCTTGATAGAAGAATAGGCGAAGGATATAAACACCTCGTAACTCCAGAAAATGCCTAGGTCAGTAATATTGAGATTTTTTTAATTTTTGCTTATCAAATGAGAAAGCTACAAAAAAAAAAAAAAAAGGCATGCCTAGGGCAACAGTTACTCTCCCTGCACAGCCAATGATATCTTTGGTGCAAACTTTTTGAAAAGAGAATTTAGCAATATTTACCGAAAACATTGCATGTGCTAAATTTTCCACTCAGGAACCAATGTCTATATTTAAAAGGAACATCATGGATAAACCCAGATAATTATGTAAAAAGACTTTATCAGTGGTTAGTAGTAACAGCAATGAATTGGAAACAATCTAAGTGTTAATGGAATAGTAAATGATCAAATACATTAGGGTATCTCATAGTATGATGAACTGTACAGCCATCATCAGTGGTAGAACAATCACTCGGATAGGACTCACACAAAAAATATTTTTGATCCTTTTTTGTTTAACTCAGTATAGAAAATTCTGAACAAATATAGTTTGGTGAATAGACTATCTGCATCACCTGACTCTGATCACTGATCAATCAGATCACTAAAAGGGCTTACCTGATCACTAAGTCATGACCAATCTTGCTTTATCTATACCCCTTCCCACTTACTCCCTCTTCCATTATGTTGAAGGAAATCCCAGACATCACTTTCATTTTACTCATAAATATTTCAGTAGCTATCTCTAAAATATATGAAATATCTTGTATGCATCCCAAATGGACCCCAAATCATCCATTTTTTCAGTAGTCTCCTGGTACCTTCTAGTGGGAATGGTATTTTGAAACTACTATATTGACATTAGGAGTTTCTCATTGTTATTATATTGTATTGTTTCCAGCCTTTTTCTTTTTTTTTTAAAGATTTATTTATTTATGCATACAAGCACTAGGGTACAGGCCAGAGGTGTGGAGGGGGTGAAAGGATTCACCAGAGACAGAGGGGGAAGCAGAACAGGCAGATCAATGGAAATACACTGCAGAGGGGAGCAGCTGGCAAGGCAGGAGAGGTCTGCTGAGTTATGTGGGTCCCCTCCCTGGCTGGGGATCAAACTCATTTTGCCATTTAGAAAATACGTAATTTTTTTAAATGGAAAATTTACTGTGAATATATGTCAATAACTCTAACTCATTATTTTTGAAATTCATTAGTCCTTTTTCTGCATTTCCTTTTCCCATCATAAATAATAAATAATGCTATATAAGAATATTGAATGATTATTAAAATCTATTTTAATGGGAAATATTCACATCTATATATATACATACACACACAAGTATATGTAACATGTTAATTTATAATATATAAATCATATATATGAATGTCACCAATAATATTTCTTGATGATGAAATAAAGATAGTTTTTAGTTTTCTTTAGTTTCCTGTTTTGCATTTTAGTATTTACAAAATTTCCATTAAAAACTCATTTTATTTCTGCTATAAGGAAAAAATTACTAAAAAAATATAAACCAGATGGCATAAATTATAATATAGTAAACTGTCTGCCAATCTTATATGTGGGTAGAATAATGATATTCTATAATATCTATGGAGTGCTTTACAATTTACAAAGCATTTTACATCTATTATCTTTCATGTTCTTTACAACAGCAATGTGAAGTAGATGGGGTAGGAATTGTGTCTTATAGCATAAAAACAATCAATGTTTAAAGGGCTCGCACAATGAAATCAAGGCTAGGAAATTCAGGGCTGCTGCTTCTTGATCAGTGTTCTCTCTTGCATAGTACCTCGCTAGCTGATTAGTATGCTCTCATTTTAGACCAAGAGAAGAAGATTCTGCAGTGTCCTGCTTGCTGCCTAAAAGATTATCTTCAGGACCCTCTTTCTTGAATCTCATAAAAATGCCAATGCTTCTTTTTCTATTTAATTTTTATTTATTTATTTTTTTTAAGATTTATTTATTTATGCATACAAGCACTGGGGCACAGACCAGAGGTGTCCGGGGGTGAGAGGATTCACCACAGAGACCGGGGAGCAGAACAGGCAGATCAACGGAAGTACACTGCTGAGGGGAGCAGCGGGCACAGCAGGAGAGGTCTGCCGAGCCATGTGGGTCCCCTCCCTGGCTGGCAGCAGGGATCGAACTCGTGCTGCAGTGGCTGCGGTTTGCTTCATAGTGCGCTGCTTAACCCACTGCGCCACCAGGGGAGGCCCCTTTTTCTATTTAATTTTTATTTTTAGCAGAGTGATTTATTAACATAATTAAAAGTCAGATATTCTACAAGGATTTTCATGCAAAACAGCATTCCTCTGCCCTCCAATACACCATCCGCCTCCACCTAACATTTCTTCTCCCAGAGGCAACCACTTACTTTCAAGTGCTTGAAATTGTTTCTTCTGATTTTTATTTCCATGTTACTAGAGGATCTGCTTCTACTACAATTTTTGAATTTTTAATTGTTAGATATTATCAATATACTTTCTGTATTTGAAGAATGATAATTTAACAACTTCCTGTTCATACAGGCACTCCTGTTGTTTTACTTTCGGATATTTTCATTGTACTTACATCATAATTTTGGGTAAAGTATCAATGCTTTTATTATTATGCTTGTGTAAAAATTATTCTCAGCTGAGCCATGTTGCATACTATGATGTATTTCATAATCCTGATTTTTGTTTTCTTTTAATAGTTGACTCTTTTTTGCTTCATAATTGTTCAGTGTTTTATCACTGTTTAATCCCCAAACTCCATCAAATTATAAATCTCTCTTCATACATTTCAGTCCATAAATAACCTGTCAATTTTTTCCTCTCATAGTTGTGTCTATTTCCCTTTGTCCAAACTATTCCAATGTGCATTGGTTGCTTTCTTGGCTTGTTACACAAGTCTTATTCTAGGATTGCTTCCACATAATTCCTGGAAATTTTATTGGCTCTCATTCCTCTAATTGTATCTTTTATTTCTGGAAGCCCACATCCTCTTCCTCCTTTGTTTACTGTTCGCACTGAGAGGAGAACTGATTTGTCTGGATATAGATTTGTGGGTGGGAAATAAATTCCCTGTAATTCAGGGATGGTTCCCTTTTCTTCTTTCTGTGTTGTTGTTAAGAGGTCTAACACCACTTTAGCTCTCTATCCTGTTTATCTGACCTTCCCCACACCCTTCCCAGAAAGTTTTTAGGATCTTCTCTTTTCTAACTTATAATTTACATGATGACTGGTGTCAGTTCTCTTTCTTCCCATGTGCTGAAATGCCTCTGGGTTCTTTTATTCTGCAAAGAATGAGAGATTTGGGGCCTCCCTGGTGGCGCAGTGGGTTAAGCAACGCACTATGAAGCGGACCACAGCCACTACAGCAAGAGTTCGATCCCTGCTGCCGGCCAGGGGGGGGACCCACATGGCGCAGCAGACCTCTCCTGCTGTGCCCGCTGCTCCCCTCAGCAGTGTACTTCCGTTGATCTGCCTGTTCTGCTCCCAGCTCTCTGTGGTGAATCCTCTCACCCCCGGACACCTCTGGCCTGTACCCCAGTGCTTGTATGCATAAATAAATAAATCTTTAAAAAAAAAAAAAAAAAAGAATGAGAGATTTGTTTGAAATACTTCATTGATGATTTCCTTCTCTATTTCCAACTCTCTTTTTAGTTACATATTAGACCTCTTAGACTATTTCTCATTTTTTAATCTTCTCTTTTTTATTTTGCATATTTTTGTCTTTTTGTTCTACTTTCTGGGAGATGTTCTCAGCTTTGCCTACCAACCCATCTGTTGACATTTTTATTTCTGCTGTCATATTTTTAATTTTCAGGAGCCTGTTTTGGTTGTTTGAATGCTTCTCTTTAAACAGCCTCCAGTTCTTGCTTCATATGCCTGATATCTTTATCTCTCTAAATATATTAATCATGTATTTTGATTTTATACTGTTTTAAATTTTCTACTACCCCCTGCATTTTCTCTAAGTTCTCAGAAGTTGTTATTTTATTTTTGTATTTATTTTTCACTGTAAGGACTCATGACAAAAGGTTATCAACCCCTCTTCAACTAAACACTGGAAAATTCAGAGTGTACATGAAAGATTGGTCACTTCCCTGTAGAACGATCTAGTTCAATCAGCTATTGGTCATTCCCTAACAGAGTCTGCAAGTCTTTTCTTAGTCATCAATCAGTTTTGCCAGAAGAGTAGACTCCAGTCCCTTCCTGGGGAGGACAAAACAGGCTGCTAAGGTTTTCTAGAAGTCTCGAGGGAGAAATAATCTGGCAGTCTCACTTAGATCCTTTCTGTGTAGATTTCACTTATTCCTTTTATTCCTGTTTGTACTCAGCTGTGCTGTTTTCACAAGTTCAGGGTTTCCAATGCTTATTTGCTCTGGACAGTAGCTCTCCAGGGATCTTGTTGGTGGAGCAGCAGGCTCTCAGCTGAGCAGGACAGAGAAGGGAAGCTTTTGTGTTCAACTAATCTTCCTGTTTTTAACTCCACTCTGACCTCACCTGGGAGTCTGAGTTCCCAATTCCAAACTTAGCTAGGGCTTTGGAGATAAAAAGCAGATAGCTTCTGAGCTTTCACCATGGATAGCTTAGGTGTTACTTCCTGAGTCTGCTTAAGTCAAATATTTATTACCCATCTATGTTATAGACTCAAAATACCTTTGCTTTTTCTCCTCTATAATTCTTTTCCCCCATGTGTGGTCTGTGCCTTTTGATCATTTCTGTCATATACATGTTAAAGTGGGGCGGGGGAGTAAAAGTGTATGTCAAGCTTTCCAGGTGTAACTGAAGGCTAAACCCTTCTTTAAGTCCAGCTCTTTTGAGGCAGGCAGTTACTTCCAGTGTCCTGAGCTCCTTCTCCAGTAACACAGTGGCTCTACTGTTTATTAAGCCCTAGGCTCTGGGTGCATTTGTAGGCTTGAGTTTCCTCATCTTTAGAAAGTAGCACTTGCTTTGTTGGTTATAGTAAGGATAACTGGGATGCTCTCTAGTCTAGAGATTTTTAGTTCCTAGTCTTTTAAAGTATATCAATAACTACCAGCTCTATTTTTAAATATGATTAGGGTAAGTTGTGTTGGGAGTGAAAGGAGAGTTTCCTGGGTTACTGAGGGAGATTGCAATGCAGAAGGAGCTAGAGAATCTCTTTTATAAATGCTTTGGTGACAAGTTCTGGGTTATAAAAAGTAATAATGATGACGACTAATATTTACTAAGAACTTATATGCATCAATTACAATGCTTTACATGTGCTATTTTAATTGAATGTCCTAAGAATCCCATAAATAGGGATTCATTTTAGAATCCGGTTCATTTTAGAATCCGGTTCTAAAATTCATTTTAGAATCCGGTTCATTTTAGAATCCGGTTCATTTTAGAAATGAGCAGGCAGAGCTGTGAAGATGTTGAATCAATTGGTCAATATCACAAAATAAAGATGAGGCAGATCTCAGTTTAGAATTTACAATTTCTTTTAAGAACATGAGAGTCTCCTTTAAAAAACTATGTTTATTCTGGTGACTTTGATTTCCAAAACTATATATATGTATATATGTGTGTGTGTGTGTGTGTGTGTGTGTGTGTATATATACATATATATATATCCTGAGTGCTGCCTGATTTCTCTGGGAAATTGCTGTAACGGAGTGACTTCAAAGGAGGTAAATAGAAGTCAGTCTTCAACCAAAGCTGTAGAGAAAACTTCATGAAAATTTTTATAGAAGGGGTATAGGGTCATACCTTTGTCTTAGAGCCCTTACTCTTTATACTGAGACCAGAATTTCTCAGATGTCAAAGTGCTCACAAATCAGCTGATGACCCTGTTACGATGCAGATTCCAGTTCAGTAGTTCTGGTGTAAGGTTGAGATTCCGCTTTCCTACCATGCGCTCAAGTGACTCTGATGCTGCTGGTCCAAGGACCGCAATTTGGGTAGTGAGGCCCCAGACACTATGGCAGCTGCGCCCTATGGAACCTAATTCCCTGGGGTACAAAGGAGGCCCTGTGAACAGCACTGGTTCCCTTTCACTCTCATCCTTACTCATGTGCAGGAGCAGGATCACTTGATTCTCATTTACATCCACACTCCCCCAGGAGTGTCTAGTGTGTCTCTTCCACGCTCACACGAAGTTTTCTCTACTGCTTTAGCTGAAGACTGACTTCCATTTACCACCTTTGAAGACACCCCAGAGAAAGACACTCAGAGAGGTGGAGAGAGAGAGAGCTTTGTCACACAGGCAGGCCCAGTGGGATTGCTCCTAAAAGTCTGAGCCGCTAATTGCAGGAATGGCAAGGTTTTATACAGTTTGTATGTGGAAGCTTGTCACCCCACCTATCATAGACTTTCTTTATTGTTTGAGAAGGGGGTCCAGGTAGCCATGATTACTACTGTGAGCCAGCAGCACACTGCAGGAACTTTCCACTCCAGCAAGCAACAGAAGCCAAGCATTGGACTTAGCATCTTCCTGCTTTAACTCAAGGTTAGCCCTTCACTGTTACCTCAAGTTCTAGTGCCTTCTCCCAGCATGCCATACCTGGAGTTCTAGCTCAAGGGTCCCCATACACAGAGTTGTGCCACACTCCTTACAGATATAGGGAGAACCCCCTCTCCCCAATCTGAGTCACCTGGACCCCAAGAGACAGCAGTGACTCTCACAAATTTCCTTGTGAAAAGCAGCTCTGTCATGCTGCCTATAGATTTACTGAACAGGGAGATATAGCTTCTAGTCTTCTGTATCCCTTTTTCTCCCATTAGTGTCTGTTCCCAGATCTCCTAGAATTCACCCCTGGGAAAACAAAACAATTCAGGCCAGGTTCCAACTTGGGTGGAAAGGGTGATGATGGATCATTAACTCGCCAGACATAGTTATGTGTAAACATCAATTTAGGTTCAGCTAGAAATATGCTCTGTGTGTGACACAAGCACAGTGAAGATTTCAAAGAGGCATCTCAAAGATTCAAGTACAGCATGGGGTGGAAAATACGTGGAAAAAGTCTCAGTCCTGAGATTGTAGACCCACCTTTGTTCCTATTTAGGTATGTGGTCTTGGGCATTTTATCAACTTTCTCTGATTATTTCTAAAACTATAAAATAAAAGCGAGAAGCTCCTGATGCTCTGTAAGCTGTACCTTTCAGTCTGACGTTCTACCACCTCTTTATGCACTTGGTGGTCCAGATTAGTCTAAAGAAATTATTTCAGCTTACCAGCTAGTCTACCAATTAGAACCAAAGCACTTATTCAGCAGAAAGATGCCAACATGTAAAAATCAAATGACTTACTCTGTGGTTTTGGTCAATTCACTCTTTCTCTCCAGTGCTCAGTTTTCTCACTATAAGGTGAAGGGGTTAGAACCCATATTAGTATGCAGAAGTTTAAAACTGTCCTCGCTGGGATCCCATGCAGCCCACAAGCAGGATTTGCATAGTCCATATAGCATTAAAAGCCAACCAACAAAACAAACAAAAAACCCTTTCAATGAGATATCAGCTTTTAAAAAAATTCTAGATTTTACATAAAAATCTGGTTCCGGGGCTTCCTTGGTGGCGCAGTGGGTTAAGCAACACACTATGAAGCAAACTTCATCCACTGCAGGATGAATTCTATCCCTGCTGCTGGCCAGGGAGGGGCCCCACATGGCGCAGCAGACCTCTCCTGCTGTGCCCACTGCTCCCCTCAGCAGTGTGTTTCAGTCAGTCTGCCTGTTCTGCTCCCCACTCTGTCTCTGGTGAATCCTTTCACCTCCCTGGACTCTGGCCTGTACCCCAGCTCTTGTATGCATAAATAAATAAAATCTTTAAAAAAAAATTTGGTTCCCTGGTTTTTCTTACAAAATTAGCAAATGTCAGCGTGGTTCCAGTTCTTGGAGAACCATCATTGGTTTGAAAGGCATGTGACTTTCCTTTAAAAGGGTGTATGTCCCCTGCATTGTCACAGTTCCTGTTCGCCGTGTCCACAGCACTCATTGATAGTAACTTAGTTATCTCATAAGTAGCTGAGTTTGTGACCCCCTGGGTAATAGTTATACTGACTAGCTGGATGATACTGGGTGATTACTTTTCCTTTCTAAGATATGGTGTCCAAATTGTAGAATGGGGACCAGAAATGCATACATTATTCCATTGACTGTATTAATGAGACAGAACAGGGATCGGTCGACTTTTCTCCAAAAGACCAGAGAGCAAATATTTTAAGCTTCGCAAGCCATTTAAGAGCTGTATTGCATATCCTTGTCTCTTTTTCACGATCTTTTAAAAATGTGAACTCTATTAGCTCTCAGTCTGCAAAAACCTGCTCCTGGTGAATCTGGCCTGTGGGTCATAGTTTGCTGACCCATAAAATAGAGCATGTGAAGTGCTTACAATAATGCTTAGCAAACAGTGAGTATCGATAAATGTACTTCTCGATAATGCGATTTCAGGCCTCTCATTCTCCTGCGCAGGGACATGGGTGGACTCGCCGTGCCTATCAGAGCTCCCTGTGGCTGTTTTCATTCTCCTCTGACAGCACAGAGGGGAACAGCCTCTCTTCTATGGAGACACATCTTTCTAAATAGAAAGCCCTGCATGTATATAAAGAGCTCCAAACTAGCATCACAAATACAGTGCAACTGTGTCATCACCATGAAATCAAAGCTATTGTTTAAGCCATTTGCTGAACCACATCCTCATTCCAGTTATTTATCTGAAACGTAACCGAACAATCACAGATGGACGAAGAGTTGGAGGTCCTTTAAAATCTGATTATAGGTTCTCTGTTCTCATAGCTTTCCTTCTTTGTTTTGATCCTTTAATTTCCCTCCTCCCTGTCCCCCCAAACACCTTGTGCCATGTTATTTATTATTTAACTTGAATGCCAGAGATGCGATGAAAGGCACTTGACAAAATAAAATTGCATTGTGTTGTATGACTCTCATGCATGCGGCTGGGCGTAATTAAAAAAAGAGAGACACGATATTATTTTCTCATTCAAAGAATGTGATAGCTGAATCTAAAGAAATGTCAGTTATTTTCTGTGGTGTCCAAGAAACCCAAGCAGAGCATGCATTTAAATAAAAAGAGCCAAGGAGCACACCAAGAGATTGTCCAGAAAATACAGTCATACCCTCACTTCCTTAACTGGTTATTCACCAAGAGATGGACCCAAATACATACAGGGGCATAAGCCAAGTTCTTACTCTAACTTTGACCGAAATGTCTTTGATCTGGATCCAGTGCAACGTGTTTATAGAGACTTATGAACCCTCTATTCACTTAGCAAGTACTGCATGCACTCCTACTGCATGCCACACCATGTGCTTAGTGATAGAAATGGAGGGATGACTAAATCAATCATCTGAAATGCCAGTACTTACAGTCTACTGAGGAAGACAGACATGATAAACATATAATGCCCATGTAAGATACTAGTATTTTTGTAAGAACCCACACAATGAGAACTTACTACATTCTAAGTGCTTTTTAGATGACTAATTTATTAATCCTCTCCATGATTCTGAGGGTTACATGCTATTATAAATTTCCATTTTAAAGATGGCAAAACTGATGCCAGAGGCTAAGTAATTCTTAATTCTTTAAGACCACAGAGGTAATATGGAGTAGAGTTCTGATTCAAATCCCAGAATCCTGACTTAAAGGCCAGAGCCCTTAAAGCAGTCTTAATAAAGGGCTCAGACCAGGCTCTGGGGAGAAAAGTTCCTGATTCTGCACTGGGCCCAGAGGCACAGAAGACCACATGATGTTTGTCTGAAGGAGCCCCTTCCAGGGGAAGCTAGATAGGATGTTCCAGGCAGAGAAGAAGCAAAACTTAGAAGATGATATTTGTCACAGACCCAACAAAGAGAATATTCAAACTTCACTGTTAAACTTGACTCTTATTTTCCTTTTAAATAATACTCAGCATTACCAGTAGTTGCTTTTTCAATACTGGTGTTCCCCGCACTTCTGGAGACATCAAGAGGGCAGGTGCCTGTTTTGTTGACTGCTGTGTACCTAATGCCCAACACACTAATGCTTAATAAATATGTTTAGAGATGAATAGTCAAGGTAGACCAGTAGGATGAGTATTATGTTAATATATCCACTATGAATAAGAGTTAATGTTCAGCTTTATTTTATACCTACATTAGCATTTCAAAATTCTTATTTCATACTACCTTTTTGAGACATGCCCATGGTATGCTTAAAAGGATTTAAAAGCACAGTATTGTCAAAACTCCCAATACTCTATGTATCAGTAACATTCTATACATATATTTGGAACAATTATTCTGTGCATAGAATCCTCAGGATAACACTGTGCCTTCCCTAGGACAGTTATTAATTAGATGAAATGCAGTGATATTACAGTTGCGGCACATTTTAAAGTGCAAATCCACATATGACAAGAAATGAACTTTTTTTTTATTTCTTTGTGGAAGAAAACCATACCAAAGGCCAATGTTGAAGTCACTCAGTTAGATTTTCTTAGGGAAACTAGGCAGGGCTAGTAAAGGAAATGTTTCCACATTTCTAGTGTAGCACTGTGGGTGAGAGGGAAAAAGTAGGATTCATTTACCAAGGGCTTTGGGGTAGGGCACTAGGAGTTTTGGCTACTTGATGATCTCCTTTAAAGATGCTTTCAGGGGCCTCCCTGGTGGCGCAGTGGGTTAAGCAACGCACTATGAGGCAAACTGCAGCCACTGCAGCACGAGTTCGATCCCTGCTGCTGGCCAGGGAGGGGACCCACATGGCACAGCAGACCTCTCCTGCCTCGCCCGCTGCTGCCCTCGGCAGTGTGTTTCGGTCAGTCTGCCTGTTCTGCTCCCCACTCTGTCTGGTGAATCCTCTCACCTCCCTGGACTCTGGACTGTACCCTAGCTCTTGTATGCATAAATAAATAAATCTTTAAAAAATAATAAAATAAAGATGCTGTCAATCAATCAGATTGAGAACAATATTATTTGTGGGGAAGGTTTCTCCAACTCATAGATATTGAAAGTGCAGAGTTACAACATGCAGTGTTTTGAAATTTCTTTTTCCAAAGTCTCTATGAATCTGTATTTTTCCCCACCAATGAAATATTTTGATTATGAAAACTGTTGTAAAAGAATGGTTCAGATGTTTAAATGAGAGTATTTGACTATCACTTGAAATAATTTCCCAGGATTGGGCTGCAAACACCTTTTCACTACAACCATGCAGAAGAAAGCATTATAATCCCGTGCTTCTAGGGTAAGCCATGGAACTCTGCAACTGCAAACCAAGAGCAGTGTCTCTTTATGCCCCAGCAAGCACCGCCTCATTAACCGAGAAGCTTCCTTCCCCAACCCTGCAAATGGGCTTCCTTTGGATAGCAGTGGATCTGTTGGTTGTTAAATATATCCATGCAAGAAGAAAAGAGGAATGCTTTCAGTCAGCTTGACTTGAGTTCTTCTGGCTGTGCTCCTTAAAAGCCAAGTGAGTCTATGCAAATCCTGAGACTGACATAGAATGGGGTCCCTCCCCTTTATGACTGCAATTCCAAGTTTAAGAGTGGAACAGAAATGGCAAAAGCAGCCACAGTTCCATCAGAGAAATAAACAGTACAACTTGTGACTTGCTTATCCCTGGCACTGGAAAGAGATTTATAGTTGGAAATACATATTAACTGGCTCTGCCCTGAACTTTGAGACTAGGAGAAACATGAACACCTTTTTTCCATTACTTATGTATCCATTGTGCTTTACAATATTCTGACCACTGTGCTAAGCACAGAGGATACCATGGAGAACAAATGCTCCTTTGGAGTGTTTTGTCCTGTACCAGATTCTTCCATATACGTTACCTCGGAGATGGGAAATACATTTTGTTGATGATCCCATATTACAGAAGAAATAGAAGCTAAAAACCAGGAAATCTTAATTTTGTACTAGAGAATGGAATCAAGCACTACATTCCTGAAAGATCTTCACACTGCCACTGGCCACCCCATTTCTGTTTCTAAACAGTAGCACAGATGTTGGTTTAATGTCAGGCAGTGGACAAAGCACTTGTAGTGACTGGATTTCATGCATCATACAACAATTCTGTTATGCAGGTACTATCATTATTATTACCATCTCCATACAGCATTGACAACTTTGACCCAGAAAGGTCTAGTGTCCTTTCCATGGTGACCCAGCTAATTATTGGCAAAGCAGAGCGTGAACTCCAAGACATTTCATGTCAAGTTCTGTCCACCCTATATTGGCTCCCAGTTTAAATAATTCTGTATTCTGATTTCTTGAGCCATATTTTCACTGTTTTAGATTATTTCCATATACTATGTAAATTATAATTAAATTTCTCCTAATAGGGCAATTTTGTGGCAAAACCTCAATAATCAGTGAGCCAGGACCTGAAGGCTTGAAAAGTTATTTATGGTTCACTCTGAGGACTGCTATTACTCAAACTATATATGATACAGCAAACTGTTTACTCATATATGCAAGCTGGCTCCTCCATTACATTTTTCTTTATTCCCCCTCAGCAAAAATAGAGAAACCAGTTTCTAGCACATGGAGGCATTTCTAAACAACTAGATTTTCTGATGAATATGGGGGTGGGATGGTGGATGCATGATTTGCAACTATGTGTCAGAAGAAATGCACATTTTGGGGTGAGACTGATTCTGCCAGATTCTGTCAGGTATCTTCAGGCATTGGTTGTCTCCAGAAAACAATTTTTCCCTCCACTTTACCCCCCATTTCACTTTCCATCTGTGAAAATAAGTGTTTTCTGAACCTGATGAACACTTGTGAGCAAACAAAATCCAAAAATTCTAGACTTTTCTCTTATACTAATGCTGATGCTTTCTTGGGGAGCTCAAGTTTCTGCTGGATTCTCCTAAGGAGGGGGGAGGGGCACAAGCGGGGGCTGAGAACTTCCTTCGAGTTCAATAGCTACATTTGTGACTAAACTACAGTCTCTCCCCTTCCCCCCCACACCCCTTAGAACATTAAATTACTAGAAGTGTAATTACTAAATGTGTCTGATTAGACCGCACCTTTAAATTTAGAATGCCCAAAATGATAATTTTATGAGTAAACCTATACATAATACATTACCCTATTCTCAAACTAACAAAGACTTCTAGGGCTGCAAGGGCAAAACAAACACTAGGGCACATTTCGAATGTTCTCAGAAATGGTCATTTTTCTCTTTCAAACATACTTTTCCCTTCAGTTGAATACAATTTTTTCATGGCACTGGTCTAGATCAGGTAAAAAACTTTCAACTGAACAGATCTTTCCCTACTTAATTTGCTACTTTGAAACATACATCGAAATAAAGAAATTAGAGGTGTCCCTAACATGCTGAGGAAGGATTGGTGAATTGCTCTCACCAGAAGTTTTAACCTATTGTCCCTGCTTGTTGTGACACGCCTAAATAATGATTCAGTTCATGACTCTCTGGGGCTCCAAGACTCCAACAGACATCCCCTCATCTGTTCCTCTCTCCCTGGCACACGTCCTCAGTGCTGCCAGTATTCCTGTTTTACGGATGAGGAAACTGACGATCAGGGAGGCTAGATAACTTCTTGAGGTGACTCGAAGAGGAAGTGATTAGAACTCGGTTCTTTCAGACTCTCGGGCAATGCCCCACCCTTTGCTGGAGGTGTGTGGGTGTCCAAGGCTGCTCTTGCCAGGTTTTAGAGAAAGGGAGGCCCAGAAGTGACGGGAGAAGGCCGTACACTCTGAATTGCCTGTGGGTCCTTAGGGCGTCAAAGACATCCTGGGAAACCTCAGCTCCCTCATTTTGAGTGCAAGAAGACTGCGCGCCGCCATTAAGATCCCCGCCCTGCTCCGACACACCCCTATACTCGTCAGCAGTGACTCAGAAGATATTTCCTTTTGAGTTATAAATTTTATTTACTGCCTTTCAAATATGTCACAAACCAAATTCATAATGAGGGCCTCACTGGTGGTACAAAGGATTAAATATCACATTGTGAAGCATCTGCAGCCACTGACCAAGGAGGTGACCCACATGGTGCAGCAGACCTCTCCTGTTTCACCTGCTCAGGAAAGACTCGCAGCAGTGTATTTCAATCTACCTGTTCTGTTCCCCACTCTGTCTCTAGTGAATCCTTTCATCCCCCACACCTCTGGCTTATACCCCAGTTCTTGAATGCAAAAATAAGTAAATCTTTTAAAAATGCATAATTATTGAAGGGTTATAACAATATTTCTTGTAACACTAAGAAGGAGGTGAGGGCTGATATTTTACTTAAATCTAAAATTGCTATTGAGGGCCTCCCTGGTGGTGCAGCGGGTTAAGCAACACACTATAAAGCAAACCGCAACCACTGCAGCACGAGTTCGATCCCTGCCGCTGGCCAGGGAGGGGACCCACATGGCACAGCAGACCTCTCCTGCTGTGCCTGCTGCTCCCCTCAGCAGTGTGTTTCAGTCAGTCTGCCTGTTCTGCTCCCCACTCTGTCTGGTGGATCCTCTCACCTCCTGCGACTCTGGCCTGTACCCCAGCTCTTGTATGCATAAATAAATAAATCTTTAAAAAAAATTTTTTTTAAATTGCTATTGAAATGTCCACCTTTCTATCTTATTCCCCAGGATATCTTGACTCCTTAATGGCAGAGCTGATGTAGAGCACATGACGTTCCTCCCTCCATGCTGGCATTCCACATCACTCTTTCTCCCACCTTGTGGACTAGTACAGAGCCAGATGTCCAATAGACACTTAATAAAGGGCTTACATTTTTGTCATTATTATGTTCTTACATGATTCCATTTATTATATGAGGTCATAAGGCTATTTGAGCATTAATTTAAAGAATTATTAATAATTGATGCCTCCCATAATAAAGTAACTCTTTATGGTAATATATTAAAATCAGTATATCATAAATGTAAGCTATACTCAGATAATAATGCAGAGAATTAAAAAGAGGGTCACCTAAATTCATTTATAACAAAGGAATCAAGAATATACAATGGAGGGCCTCCCTGGTGGCGCAGTGGGTTAAGCAACGCACTATGAGGCGGGCCGCAGCCACTGCAGCACGAGTTCGATCCCTGCTGCCGGCCAGGGAGGGGACCCACATGGCGCAGCAGACCTCTCCTGCTGTGCCCGCTGCTCCCCTCAGCAGTGTACTTCCGTTGATCTGCCTGTGCTGCTCCCTGCTCTCTGTGGTGGATCCTCTCACCCCCCCACACCTCTGAACTGTACCTGTGCTTGTATGCATAAATAAATAAATCTTTAAAAATAAAATAAAAATAAAAATAAAAAAAAAAGAATATACAATGGAGAATAAGTAGCCTCCTCAATAAGTGGAGCTGAGCACATGGTGTCATGAAAATATACCCCCCTAAATGATATAGTTATGTAAACACTGACAAATTAATAACATTTGAGGGGAAAAAATGATGCTGAGAAAACACATATGACTAGACAGTCATATATGAAAGAACAAAAGTAGACTATTACCTTATATCATACAGAAAATGAATTCAAGATGGTTTAAAAATTGGAACGTTAACCGAAAATCTTAAACATAAAAACCTCAAGTATTTGAACATCCGTCAGCACCACCAACCTTCGTGCTGTCTTTGTAGGAGAGAAACAAAAGCAAAAACAGCAAGTGAGACGACAGACTGAAAAACTTCTGCAAAGCAAAATGAAAAGGCATTCTACTGAGTGGAAGATCTTTGCGAATCATCACTCCAACAAGGGGTTAATATCTAAAATATATAAGAAGAAACTCATTTGACTCAACAACAGAAAAACTAATAGCCAATTTTAAAACCGGCAGAGGATCTAAATAGATAGTTCACCAAGACAATTTATGCAAATGGTCTGCAGGTACATGCAAGGATATTCATCATCACTTATTATTAAGGAACTGTAAATCCAACTGCAATGAGAAATCGCCTGTTAGAATGACTATTATCAAAATGACAAGAAATTGGAAGTGTTGGCAAGGATGTGGAGAAGAAGGAAACCTTGTGCACTGTTGGTAGGCATGTAAATTGGTGCAGCCATTATTGAAAATAGTATGGAGAGTCCTCCAAGATTAAGGACAGAAATACTATACGATCCTGCTATTCCACTCCTGGGTACTTACACAAAGAACATGAAAATGTTAATTCAAAAAGACACATATACCTCAATGTTCATTGCAACATGATTTAAAATAGTCTAGATATGGAAACAAATGGACTCATAAATGGATAAAGACAGTGGGGTTTATATGCACACTGGAATACTACTCAGCTATAAAACAAGATGAAATTGTCACTTGCAATAGAAGGACATGAGATGGAAAAAGACAAACACAGTATAATTTCCTTACTATGCAGAAAATAAATAAACAAAGCAAATGAACAACCAAAACAAAGCAAAAAGAAACTCTTAGATGCAGGTTGGAGGTTACCAGCTGGGAAGGGGGTTTGTGAATGGGGTAAAAGAGGATCAAATGTATGATGATGGACAGACACTAAATGTTTGGTGCCACTGATAATATAGGGTACACAGATCTCAAATTAAAACACTGTACATCTGAAATTTACATAATGCTAGAAATCAATGTTACCTCAATAAATATTTATTTAAGGGCCTCTCTGATGGCCTAGGGGTAAGTCCCAGTGCTACCACTGTGATGCCCTCTGCGGTGGCCTGAGTTCCATCCCTGACCAGGGAGGGGATCCACATGGCGCAGCAGACCTCTCCTGCCTCACCCGCTGCTCCCCTCAGCAGTGTATTTCAGCCAGTCTGCCTGTTCTGCTCCCCACTCTGTCTCTGGTGGATGCTCTCACCACCACACCTTGCACCTATGGCCTATACCCCAGTTCTTCTATGCAAAAATAAACAATTACAATCTAAAAATAAATAAATGAATAAATATTTATTTAAAACAAACCAACAAAAACAAGGCCACCTTCTAGGAAGACTTGAAAAGTTTCAATGTGTAGAGCACTGAAGAGTGTGCATAACTGCATGCTTGATTTCTCCAGACCCTTTTACTTCCTACAGGTTTACTTTTTTCAGTAAAGACAAGTTGTTAAATGTATAATGAGCTGGGCCTTTTTTTGATTTTTCATATCTATGCATTTGTTAATTTGAAGAAAACAAATCCTTTCTCCTGATTTTTGGCTTGGAGACGGTCTCCACAACTTAGTGACTTATGAGGAGCCATTGGGTGAACTGGCACACACAGTCCTCTATGTGTATGATCTGGGACCCCAAAGATATAATGCCAATCCATTAATTTTCAAAGCTGCCTCTGGTATTGAGCTATTCATAATAGCTATGAAAGCTGATTCCTCCCCATTTTATAGGCAATGAAACTAAAGCTCAGAATCACTGTTTCACTAGGAACTGAGCACCACGAGCCAGTTTCCAGTCTGTTTCACTCCCAAACCTTTTTTTTTTCTACCAACACAGAGCTGTTGCTCAGAAGTCCTGATTTCTTCCAATAGGCAGAATTCACTGGGTCCAGAGCTCCAAGCTACAAACCATTTCTTCAAAATGACAGAGGAAAATCGAGTTGGTCAGATGTGACCCAGAGCAAAGATCTAATTCAGAATCATTTAGTTTCCTATCTGCCACCTGAGACCACAGCCTGTTCCTCCAACAGCCAGGGCTTGACGAAAGATCATGCCCTTCTCCACACGTGCAGACGTGTTCTCGCTCAGACTTCCTTTTCAGGACAGCATGTGGGAGGCTCTGCTGCCAAATGACTTCCACTTGCTAATGTTCAGCATCGCACGTGGTACACGAGAGTAGACACACCCATGCCTCCTTCCTCAAAGTTCCTACTGATCCCTGCGTGCTCTTCTGCCACTGTGCCTGCATCTCCAGAACCACTGGGCACGTCTCAGAAGCAAACACTCAATTTGTTCTAATGATGCAAGAGGTAGAAAGAGCCTCTTGAAGCCCTAGCTAGCTACCTGATAAAATTCACAGGACTCATCCTTTGGTACAGTTCATACTCTATTTTTATATTGAAAACAAACAAACTCAAAAATGCTGAAAGTGAGTATCTGATCTCTGAATGAGAAAGCACTTCTAAGGATAATGAAGAGAAGAAATTACAGAGAAAGCTATCAGTAGATTGATTATAGAAGATTTAAGTTTTTGCACATCAAAAAATTCATTAAAATATAAAAGGCAAATAGCACTAAAGAAATATTTTAATAGAAGTGACAAAGACCTACTATCTTTAATAGAGGAGGCTCTTTTTTGAATTGATGAGAAAAGAATCAGTAGAAAGAGGAACAGAGGGCACGCACAGATAATTCATAGAAGAGTAAAGATAAATGACTAACAAACATGAAAACGAGCTTCATCTCACTAATCAAAGAACTATAAATTAAAACAATATTGAAGGACTAGTTTTTGTATATCAATATGTCAGAGGTGACATAGAAAAATAATTCTCAATGTCTGGAAGCACATGGGAAATGATTTTACTTTTTTCAGTTTAACACACACATTCTTGACTCTTATTATTGTTTAACTTTGCATTTCTTTGACTATGAAAATTTTTACAAATGTCAATATTCTTTGACCCATCAACCCTCTCAGTCTAACAATTTATGCTAAAGAAAAACTTAAAGAAGGGAATAAGAACTGTGCTTGTTTATCACATTATAAACATCAATGTTGTTTCCATTAACTAAAATTAGGGGAATAGGAGGAAGGTCTGAGTGCCCAGGAGAGGGGACTTGTTAGCTAAATTATGGTACTCGTGTTACTATGCAGGCACAAAAATTGTCATAAATAAACAGTTACAGTGACATGAGTAAATGCTCATGATGTGTATACCATACATATCTATGCACATGTACCCAATATTATCTGAACTGCTTAAAATATTTCCCATATAACCACACACATAAATATAAAGGACATCACTATGTGTGCAACAAGGATTATTTCTGGGTGAAGGAAATATGGTATTCTGGGTGCTTAATTTTCTTCTTTACATTTAACTCAAACCATTTCTAAGAGGAATACGCATTGCTTTTATAATTAGAAAAAAAATCCAAATGTTATTAACCAATCAGAAAAGACATCCCATATGCACCCTATATCAGAGGCCCCAACAAGAGACTCCCCCCAGGCTCCAGTCCTCAAGAGCTCCAGGCATAGAGATCTTCACACAGTGTACCAGCTGAGGCAGACCCTGAAGAGGCAGGGGTAGGAATCTTCTAAAATTAAATCTTATTGCTGAAGTAAAGACAGACCAGTAGGCATGTCTTCTTATTGTCGTCACATCATAGACATAATAAAGTGCACAGTACATTTTGATGCTTGCTCAAAAGTAGGGCACAAAGCTGGTGAGACATGGATTGCCTCAAAGATGCAGGGTTGTTAGTTGCTATTTGTGTTGATGAGTAGAAACACACTGTGCTGAAAAAGCACCATTACTCATATACAACAATTATTTAAAAAATATCAAAATGCTTTACTTAAGAGAAATATATTTACATCATGGGAAATTTTGAAAACACAAAAAAGCACAGAGTAGAAAGAAAATGATGGTGCTATGAGCAAAGCTGACCACAATTCAAATTTTGTGTTCTTACCCTTAAGAATGGTTTCTTTATTCGCATTGATTTACTTTTACTCTGTACTTCCTCATAATTGAGGTCATAGTATATTTTGTTTCCTAAAGAAATAATGTTTAAATTAACCTGTTGGCCCTTTCTCTTTTGCATTGGAGGAAAGGTCATTCTAATTGAAGGGAATTGTAATTCACTGATCATTTGTGCACTTGGAAAGAGGGAGAGAGAGCAAGAGAGCAAGTGAGTGAGCCTTCGAAAGAGAGAGGGAGGGGGAGAGAGAGGAAGGGGGAGTGAAGGGGGGAGAGAAAGAGGGAGGAAGAGAGAGAGGGAGGGAGACAGAGAGGGAGGGAGAGATAGAGGGGGG
>JAGFMF010012144.1:2420084-2443085 GCA_019455555.1 Galemys pyrenaicus | reverse complement strand
GAGAGAGAGAGAGAGAGAGAGAGAGAGAGAGAATCTGTATCATGGGTGGAAGAGGCCTAGAGATTTCCCTCTACCTCCTCCAACCTCCGGAAAAATCCACAGGACAAAATGAATAAGAAAGTACTATTGCAAATAAGCTTGAAAATGCTTAGTACTGATATATCCATCAACTATACAGACCAATAGACCGATATATTTTAAAAGATTGGTAATTATTTTACTCTCCTTTTGGAAATAAAGAGTTGAATCCCTATGTTTGTGAACTCATATCCTGAGGTCTGAAATGAGGCAGGGAATCTAAAGAGTATCCTGAGGTTCTGAAGGCATTGCCTTGTTTCTGCCCATTCATACCCCCAAAACAAAGTCAATCACAATCTTTATATCAAATACTTCCTGGGACTTGCTTGGGTCTCTAATTGCCATATGCCACAATCATAGCCTAGTTACATCCACTGAAGACATTTCTCATCCCCAAATTTTACTGCTCTCTGGCAAGGAGGTTGTGTTACTAACGTAAGCAGTTTGGCAATGATGTTTGCAACAGAGTTCAAACCTTGAGAAATGTCTTATACTTGAGTAAAATCCAGAGAATATTTTTAATTATCTCCACCCATCACCTTAGAAAAGAGTGGGTGTGTAAATGAAAGATGACAAGCACCAACAAGCTTTCCTGTGAGGGAAACAGGGCCCAAGGATCAGGGAAATTATGTAAAAACAGATTTCAGTTTTGTTTGTTCTTTGATCTTTATTTTTTTAATTATGGATTTTGAATAATAAATGCCAGCATAATAACTGTTTCCATTATCAAGGCCTCAAGCACTGTGTGAAAGATATTTGTAGATATTACAACATTGAATTCTCCAATAGCCCTTGGTCACTACCTCCATTTTACAGAGGATGAAATGATGAGAGTGGAAAATACAGGCTGAAATGTTGTTTTGATTTGGACAATAGGTATCTAATACTGTCCTTCAACTGTGTCTATCATTCAGTTACAAAGAGATGATTTTGATCTTTGATAATAATTAGTTGAGATCTATTACTTAGATTTACAACCATTCCCACAAATATTTTGAGCAGTAGGATGCTTTGCTAAATGTGTACTTTTCTTTGTCTCCTTTCGTAAAGTCAACAGCTAATGTGTACACTCTGTGACAGGCACTGTCTTCAGTGTTTGACCTGTAGTTAACCCTTACCACAACTCTACTGAGGGGAACTCTACTGAGGGGAAAAACCAACCAAAGTAACAAAACAATTTTACAGATGAGGAAACTGAAGCCAGGGAGGCTCAGTAACCTGGGGAAGACAGAGCTAATAACATCATCCGTCCAGGACCTATCTTCACCCACTGGACTATAGCTTCTACTAATCACTAAGACCTTGTCATAGAATCACAGAATTTAGAGCAAGAAGACATCTTAAAGGTGGAGGTCAGGAACTAACTCTGGATCAGATAGCAGAAAAGTGGTAGAGCAGGCGGTTTCGTTCCTATTCAGTGTCTAAAAGAACAATGTTATCATCTGATACAGGATTTATTATCACAAGTGGGGGGGTTTGTTGGAAACGTCTTGCCCATCAATTTTTGGTTTTCTAAAAGTGTCCTCTAATCAGCTTCTTATTTATTCTTAGTCTTTTGTGTCAAAGACTTTCAATAATGCAATGACAAATTCTTTGACTAGAGCCAGATGCCTGCCTACTTCGTATCCTTATCTCATGCTCAGAGCTGGACAGACCCATAGATGCAACTTCGAAGTACCAGCCACCCCACTCCAACTGATGGCACATGACCTGAGACTCTGAGGCAAGTGGGGGCTCCCCTCCTCTCTCATATTTTGGACAGCAGGTGTCTCTTATTGTAACAGGGTGGTCCCAGGGAAAGGGAAAGTTCCAAAATCCTGGTTCCGCCCTAAGTGGGTGGAGCTGAGGAGGAAAATAAAAATTTCTGCAAAAAAAAAAAAAAAGGAAAAAAAAAAGATAAAAAACAGCAAAAAAAAAAACTAAAAAAAACACGTAAAGCAAAAAAACATGTAAAAAACCTGTAATTGCTTTTTAATCTTAAACTGGTTGGAAGAAATGTAAATAAAAAACCTTTTAAAAAATTAACAATAACAACTTTCATCTTAATTTTAATTTTGCTCTTTTCCTCCCAAATTTATCTAACTCTTTGTAACCCTTTTCTATAAATCTCTACTAAAAAATCCTTTAAATGTGTAGCAAGTTTTTAGGCCTTGCTTTAAGCCAATCCTATTTAGCTAAAATTCTACCCTCAAAAAAATGAGTAACTTTAAATGCTTAACTTAATAACTATATTCTTTCTTTATTGTACCCTAATTATATTAAAATTCCTTTCCATTCAAAATTTTATATATTTATCTTAATACAGCAAATAGCAAAACCCATTCAAAAAAGGCAAACTTAAAAATTCTAAAATACTCCTCTCCCTACCCTATAACATTATGAATGTACTTTTATGACTTACTTGTACTCCTGATTCCTCCAGGAGAACCCTATGTGTTACAGAGACTCAGGGTTCAGAATGCCTAGGCTGGAGTACAAGAGAGGGAAAGTTTCGAGTGCTTTAGAGCTTCAGACTTCTCTGTCTAGCGTGGTACTGTTACAGGGTAGGGAGAGGAGCACCCAGAACCCCCTACTGATGGTTGCTGTTAATAATTGAAGTCTCACAACCACATTGGAGCTTTGCATGGCCTTCATCATTTCATGCCACTCAGGCATTTCCTCGAGTAGAGAAGTGCGGCAATAAACCACAGCTTGACCTTTCTGCTCAGCCCCCCTGGCTGTGCTTTGGGACATCGCTGACTCCCTCGGAGCTTGCTAGAATTGGCTGGAGAACAGTCCTTGACTCAAATAACTGAAAGATACACTTAACACCACATTGATTTTCCATATAATTTTATAAGCACAAACATTCTCTTTCATTTCCCAACAAACAACTATATTCCCCAAAGTGTCCAATAAAAATCAGTAATTTGCACATCACAATCTTCACCCATGGCTGCTGTTTGGAGTTAGTTGCAAGGCCAAGGTCTTACTCTTGTGGGGGGGAGGTGTGGAGGAGTGGGCACTCCCTTCTACTCCCATCCACAAACAATCCACAAAGTTGAGGCAAAAGGGGAAGGATAATATCCCTTACTCTGCTCAAAGCCCCTTTAATGGAAAAATATGTAATTGTCCAGCAATCCTTCAGGGAGAAAAGAGAAAAGAAATCAGGGGCCCGGTCTAGGTGGAAGGTGCTACACTAACACTGCCTCCTCAACTCTTTTTGTGTAACCCAGGTGAGCCCCTCTGTACTCTTCTTCGCTCAGCCTGTGAGCTGAGGACCTGTCCTCTATGCATGCACGGAGCTGAGATGAGTAATTCAATTACTGACAAATGTTTGAGGCCAAACGGGCACCCTGACCTCCAGTGGCAGGAATTACTCTAAGGTTGCATCATGAGACAAGCAATGACAAGAGTGGAAATTGAAAGTGGGGAGTCATGATTCCTAGGAATCTTTTTGTACCTGGGACCAGGTATGCCATTCCTTACTTCCAGGACAGCCTTTCCTCCCAACCCAGCTCTCCTCTAAAACAACCACCTGGCGGGAAGTGGCAGCAAAGAAACAAAGAGGAAGGTGTTGATTCTCACCCAGAAGTCTCCTCTCCTGCAGGTCCTTGAGAAGCACAATCCTCTGGGAGTCGGACTCTGGGGTTGCCAAGGGGACCTGAAATACCGGTTTGCCACGATCCTGAATGAATTGGAATAGGTTCCTTGGGCAGAGAGGGGCGAAGGTATCAGTCACGCAAAACCACCGCTGTGGCTCAGATTCTGAAGTGGAGAAAAAAAAGAAAGAAAAAGCCTGGCTCAGCGCTAGTCAGCAAAAGGAGTTAAGGTGCAGGGCTCTTTGGGAAGAAATGCTACAGCCCTTCGAACCTGCACGGAATCAGGAATTCTAGGCCACCGTGTCAGAAAGTGTGTCTTCTTGCTGCTCAGTGTTTAGGTTTTTTTCCCTCCCTCTTTCCCTGAGCCCTGGCACTGGGGAGCGTGGAATGGCTCAACCTGTTGTAATCGAATATGTGGGTTGCTGTTTGTTGCGAAGATATTGCAGCAGCCTCTTCATTAAAGCAGGCTGTTCTTGGATACTAAGAATTCATTTCCTTGCCTAAGGTTGCACACTTGGCTAGAGGGTGTTGGGGTGTTGGCTTGGGGTACGGGCAGATGGCAAAGGCAATACTGGGCAGAAAGGTTGAACCAGGCCTTGAAGCGTTCCAGAGCAGTGACCTGTATCCCCCACTTGCTGGAGTCTAAGGGCTCCAGATGATCTTGTCAGTGCCAGTTCTTAGATGTGGTGAGTGCTAGCTGGGGAGCTGGGTGTGGGGGACCCCTAGCAGGTGTATGGTCTGACTTCCCAAGGCAACTTGAAAGCAGTCTCCTGGAATCTCAACTGGCCCTCTGAATGTTAGGCTTTCCAATGAGGGCAGACTCAAGAGCGTGAAGATCTGAACTAAATCGGAAAGGCATTCATTCACCCATATAATGGCCCATGCATTCATTCCTACATCAGTCTTTTCTTGCAAGTTTTCATTCATTCTTCCTCCTTATGTTAACTCATTTAGGTATTGATTTATTCTTTCACTCTCATGTTCCTTTGTCTATTCCATATTCATTCATGCATGTATTTACAGACTCATTAATTCACACATTCATGGACATATAATTCATTCCTCTATTAAGCCATTCATGGCATCCATGCACTTGATGTATGTGCAGGCATTCATTTTTGATCTGTATGGCATTCACTTTTTCTCACATGTCCCTGCCTTCAGTCAATCATTTCCAAATCCATTTATTCATAGATATGTTGTCCATTAATTTATATGTTAATTTATTTAGGCACTCACTTATTTCACTCTTTGTCCATTGAACACACATCTGCATAGCCTACTATGTGTGTGGGGATGTGAGAAAAAAAAGAACCCGGCATCCCTCCTGGTTTCAAAGAGTCAAAGTCACAAGGAACCATAACACAAAGAAAGTTAGTGACAGATGCTAAAAGAGAAAGACTGAGGAATGTCAAGGGGAGATGCCTCAGGGAGGCCCAGCGGCCCCAGGAATGAGGCAGCTTGGAAGGATGAGCAGTCTCAAAGTCTTGGATATGAATCTTGCTTTGCCACTCAACTAATATCTGCTAGAATCTCACTTTTCTTATCTGTAAAATGGGAAGAAAGAATATCTACTTCACCAGATGGTTGGCAAGACTAGACAAAATAATTGATGTCAAGTATCTCACAGCCTAAAAAAATGTGTTCAATAAATATTTATCTTCCCTCTTTCTCTCTTAAATTTTTTCCCCAAACTTTTGTCATCAAGTTTACCTTTCTTTCTGGGAGGAGGGAAAGAAGTTGCTAAAGAGCAGCATTAGCAACACTGAGAGCTAGCCTGAGGGGCTGTGAGCCCAGAAGTTAATCCTGAGAGGTTTCTGGACCTTTCCTAAGGCCTTTAAAAAAGTCTGAGAGAAACTGGCAAGTATTCTTTCAAATGTAAAATATGCCAAGTGAACTGGCCAGAGGAATCTATTAACATAGGATTTGCACAGACCTTCTGCTTTGGGTGAAAGGGGATGCAGGATTCCATTAAGAACTGAGCTGGAGAGGGGTGTGATTAACAGGGTGGGGTCTATGGCTCCTAGGTCTGTGGTCCCAAGGGGAAGGGAGGTAGGAACTGCCTACTGCAGCCCCCTCTTTTGTCCAGACCTTGTATGGCCAATATTGGTATCAGCGCCTCTGTTTCTTACAGTGACCTTATGAACCATGTTCAACTGAGGAAACAAGAGGTTTAGCACTTTATTCAAGTGGCAGCAACAGAATTTAAATTCAGGTTTGTCTGATTCCCAAATCCCTGTTTTTATCCATTGTCATGGGCTCTTCCACAGAGATTCCCTCTCTCTGTGGACATTTTTTAAAGGACTTTCTAATTAGGGTATGAACAATTATTGTCCAATGTCTCCTTTGAACAATATTTTCTAACAAAAGTTGAAGTGTAAACAGAAGGTCAAATTGTAACAGTCTGATCCCCAGGAAAGGCGGCCGTTCCAAAATCCCAGTTCTGCCCTAAGTAGGTGAAGCTGAGTCAGAGGAAGGGAGAAAGAAGGAAGCAGGCTGGAAAGCAGCAAGGAGACCTGGAGGAGGCACGTAAAGCAGAGGGACATGTGAAGAAACTGCGCTTGCTCTTTGGTCTTGGACTGGTTGGAACAGATGTGGGTGAGAGACCTGTGGGAGCTTAATAATGGCAGCTTTTATCTTGATTTTAATTTACTCTTTTCCTCCCAGGTTTATCTAACGTTTTCTAACCCTTTTCTAGAAATTTCTAGTAAAAAGTCTTTGGGCCTTACTTTGGGCCAATCCTATTTAGCTAAACTTTTACCCTCAAGGAGATGGGTAACTTTAAATGCTTAACTTAGTAACTATGTTCTTTGTCCTTTTTATATTGTTCCCCAATTATATTAAAATTTCTTTCCATTAAAGGCCTTATATGTTTGTCTTAATGCAGCAAATAGCAAAACCCAATCAGAGGGCAAGCTTAAGGGTTCTGGGGTGCCCCTCTCCCTGCCCTGTAACAAAATCTTTAAGGGAATAAATGAACATTACATTTTTAAGTTATAAACTATACATGGATATAGTATTACTGTTTTCTTTTAAAATATTATTGGCTTGAGGCCATAAGAATGTAACCTGAAACAAAGAGGAACTCAGGGTTTTCCAAGGTAGGGTCCACAACTGTTTTGGAGAGACAGATTTCATACTCCCAATCTGCCAGAGCCCATGAGACTTAAATCAGGAGGAAGGCCTTAGATGAGTAGGCGCTGATTATTTATGGGAAGAGACATGCCAAGTAGCCAGAAAGCCAGTGTGTTACTGGAAGAGAGTGACAACTATGAACCATGAGCATTGTGGCCCCACCCCCAGCCCCAGAGTGACCCCGAGGACTCAGATTCACAAATAAAGGGAGGATTTCTCAGAAAACAGGGGAGATTGAATGTGTCTAGTTGTTTTAATTTTTTAAGATGTATTTTATTTACTTATGTATACAAAAGCTGGGGTGTAGTCCAAAGGTGGAGAGGATGAGAGGACTCACCAAAGACAGAGTGCGGAACAGAACAGGTAGATTCACTGAAATACACTGCTGAGGAGGGCAGCAGGTGAGAAGAGAGGTGTGCTGCGCCATAGGGTCAGCTCTCAGGGATTGAATTAATGCCTCAGGGGCTGGTCATAGCTTTGAGTCCTAGGTCAAGTAGGGCAAATTAGGGATAATTAGTTTGCTTCAGGGACAGTACAGGTGGGGACCATGGGAGAGTTAAAGAAGATTCAAAGATAAGGACAACAAGAGTGCTACGGGAAGATGCAGAGCTAAGGAGAATAAATTCCAGGGGGATTAATCAAACACCCCCAGGACTAGGGACCACAGGACAGTCCGGAACAAGGGTGATAAAGAAAACTATACTTGAGATAGGTTGCTGAACATAAAGATGCTGAGTGTACTCCTGCACTCTGAAAGCCAATGCCATCCCCACTGCCAGCAGCCAGAGTCTGGCTCTTCTAGCTTTCTCTTGCTTCACTAATTACCAACAATACAATTTTTAAAAAGATCCACAATTTAGTATCTTTTAGTTCTGAAGGTCAGAAATCAGTTTCAAACTTAACTAAAATCAAGGTGTAGGGGCCTCGCTGGTGGACCAGGGGTTAAGTCTCAGCACTATCACCACTATAGCCTGAGTTGGCTCCCCCATCAGGGAGCAGTGTATTTCTGTAAATCCGCCTATTCTCCACACTCTGTCTTTAGTGAATCCTCTCACCCCTCCCCCAAACCTCTGACCTACACCCCAGTTCTTATATGCATAGATAAATATTTTTTTTTTAATCAAGGCAAAGGAATGATTGGGCTAAGATCAAGTGTTGGTAGAACTGAGTTTCTTCTGAACACCCTGGAAAGATTGTTTGCCTGATTTTTCCAGTTCCTAGAGGCAGCTCTTATTCCTTGGCTCATGGTCCTTCATCATTCCAACCTCTGCTTGTTTTTGTTTTGTGATTTTATTTTTTTTAGTTTATTGCTTCCTTCTTATTAGGGTCATTATGATTATAGTGGAAGCTCTTGGATAATCCAGGCTACTCCTCCATCTCAGGGTCCTTGTAACAGCTGGGAAGTGCCTTCTGACATGTAATGCACTCTACTCACTGGATCAACCCATGGATACTGGGGAACAAACATGTGCCTGTCACTCAAGGCATTGGAAGGATCGTCTCTGGAGAATCTGACCAGTTCCAAGAGGAAAGAACTAAGGGGACTGATGCGGGGTTCCCAACACATGGCTCAGTCAACACTCTCCACAATGGCACTCACAGTGACAAGCCCCAAGCTTTTCATCTCCAGTGCTGAAAATTGGCAGACATCTGAGAAGGGTGTGAAAGACAGAGACAACAGAGAAAGGTCACTTGAAGGAACTTGAAGGAGTGTATTCCGTGAGTGGAATAGAATGCCTGAGGTGAAAAACTTTCAGGGAAAATGCTCAACATCACTTTCTATTAGGGAAATTGTAAGTCAAAACCACAATGAGCAATCACTTCACACTTATGAGAATGACCTGTATCAAAAAGACTAAAATCAAGTGTTGGTAAGGGCATGGAGAAGAAGGAACCCTTATATACTTTTGGTGGCAGTGTTAATTGGGACAATCGTTATGGAAAACAGTATGGTGATTCCTTAAAATATTAAGAATAGAAATACCATGTGAAACAGAAATTCTACTTCTAGGTATTTACCCAAAGATTATAGAAACTCAAGCTGGAAAAAAAAAAATCAATGCATCCTGTGTTCATTACAGCACAATTTACAATAGTGCAAACATGTAAATGACTTAATGTCCTTATGACTGAATAAAAGAGATGTGGTATCTATACTCAATGGAATATTAGTTAGGTATAAAAAATGATGAAATCACTCTTAAGGTGATTGTGCTAAGCAAAATGTCAGAAAATAAAAGACACAGTAGATGGTTTTAGTCACATGTGAAATCTAAAGACACATAGCAAACAAACTAAAAAACACAACAAAAAGAATTCAGACTTTGACAACAAAATGGTGACAACAAAAAGAGGAAATGGGAGGAAGGGCATTTGGTAATGCAAATGGCCTAGAACTTTGGTGGTTGGGATGTGGCATGAAGCTTACCTCTAAACTCATATGCTATTGGAATCCAATGGTATATTAAACAACAAAAAGGGAAAGAAAATTTTTCAAGGAAATAACACTCATTAATAGGGAATTGAAAGATACAGTATAGGAGAACTCATGGGAAATGGAATTAAAACCAAAATCAAAACCCCAAGGAAATGTAAAACAGAAGAGAAAAGATAAGTATAGTAGAAAACAGACTTAGGAGATTCCATATGAAATAACAATAGAAGTTCTGGAAAAAGAAGACAGCAAATGTGTAAGGAAATCATCATAAAGTAATTCAAGAATGTTCCCTAGAATTGAAGGACATGAGTTTTGAGATTGAAGGGGCCACCAAGTACCTAGAAGAGTAGATGGAATTACACTCACTTGAGGCTCATCACTGTGAAATCTCACAGCATTATAGTTATTACAAGAGCCCCCAAAAGAAGATTTCACAAGTTCCCTGAGAGGAGTAAGCCCCAGACATGTGCAAGTCTTTGGGCTGCTCAAAGGCAACCCTGATGCCTGGAAGTCAGTGGAGCATTGCCTTCCAAGTTTTCTGGGAATTACAAGCACAACTCAAAGATACTGCAGGTTCAGTTCCAGACCACTGAAGTAAAGGGAAAATAAATTGAAAGTTGCCATCAAGTAAGCCACAAACACAAGTGTCTTGGTTTCCCAGTGCATATCAAGCTATGCTTATACTAGACTGTAGTCCATTAAGTGTATTTACCATTTAGATATAACACTATCAATAATACTGTTGTAACAGGGTGGTCCCCAGGGAAAGGAGAGGTTCCAGGTTCCCTGCCCCACCCAAGGAAAGGTGGAACTGAGCTGGGAAGAGGAGAAGGTGGAGTGGAAATTGGGGAAGCAAGGAAGAAGGATTGAGAGCCAGAAGGAGACCTGGAGGAGGCACATGGAGGAAAGACACATGAAAAGAAATTGCATTTGCTTTTTGGTCCTGGACTGGCTGGAACAGATGTGGGTGAGAGACCCCTGAGGAGGTGAACAATGGCAGCTTTCATCTTGGTTTTGATTTTGCTCTTTTCCTTTCAGAATTGTCTGGCCTTTACCCTGCCCTGTAACACTATGTCTAAAAAAAAAGGATATATATAACTTAATTAAAAATATTGTAGTGCTAAAAAATATCTGAGGGGCCTCCCTGGTGGTGCAAGGGGCTAAGTACTGCACTACGAAGCATCCGCATCCACTGCAGTAGTTCAATCCCCAGCCAGGGAGGTGACCCACATGGCCCAGCAGACCTCTCCCGCCTTGCCCACTGCTCCCCTCAGCAGTGTATTTTGGTCCATCTGCCTGTTCTGTTCCCCACCCTGTCTCTGGTGAACCCTCTCACCCCTTCATGTCTCTGGTCCATACCCCAATTTTTATAAGCATAAATAAATAAATTTTTTAAAAAATTAAATAAAATTTATCTGAAACTTTAGCAAGTCATAATCATTTTGCTGGTAGAGGGTCTTGTGAAAACCATAGTACCTGCCGAGTGTGATCAAACAAGGAATGCCTGTCTTCCAAACTCAGAATGCTGTGTGTCAGGGTGAGATAACATTTTTTTATCACAGTGTTAGCTGTTCAAGACTTCCAAACATATTCTTTTCCAAATGTCTTGTCTCTTGGTGCTACTGGAGATTGCCTTCCTCCCCAAAACGGAAGTAAACCAGGAGTAAGGAAAGATGTGGAATCAGAAATGAGAGATGGCAGAGGAGAAGAACGCAGCAGCAGTGCACCAGGCCCAGAGAGCAGTCCCTTAGAAAAGGTCAGAAGGTATAGGACAGGGTTTTTGTCCTGCTCTCAGTCTAGGTGGCCAGGGAAATGTTTTCTCCACCAGCATGTGAGTCTAAAGGTAGATTTGTTGCCAGAATTCCTGGCAACAGATTTCTAGGGTGAGCTGGTAAGTATGGGGCCTTTTTCCCAGTTTCTCTGTTCTCCAGCCTCCTCTTTGCAGATCTGCCTTAGTTTTCCTTCCAGCATTTTAGGTCCCTGTTACCCACACCCTGAATATTTAACTGGGATCCTGCCTTCCTGACATCTTGCCCAGTTGTTGCTAATCTTCTCCCCAGGGAAGGGTTGAAGGCTGCTTCCAGGGCTCCCCATCATGCCCGGATGGCCAAATGGGGACTAATATTGCTGCTGGCAGCTGGACTTTCAGAAGCTCATGCATTTACTTGCCAAGAAACAAACAGCCCATCTCTTGATGCCCTGTGGCTGTTCCCTTTGACCAACTTGTGCTAGATTGGGCTCTCTTCATTCTTTAGTTTCTCCATGATCCAGGGTAAGTGAGCAGGGAATAAAAGGCCAAAAGGTCTCCTGCCAGAGCCTTTCAATGTAAATCACCACTGTCTTTTAGTAGGGGTAGCTCTTAAAACCAGGGGATCCAAAGATGAGGCTAAGTGGGCAATGAGGGACTCAGCTTATTCTTGGAAAATGCACATTTGAATGACAGACAGACAGAAAGCCAGAGAGAGAGAGAGAGAGAGAGAGAGATTAATTATAGGTGTAACCTTGAATCTATTCTAATTTTAAAAAGTAATTCATCAGCAAACATCAATCAGATGGTGTTATGAGCTAGCTATCTTTAGTAAAATTTACTTATCCATACTTCACACAGATCATGATATGCTAGTGTAAATGGTAGATGATCACTGGTTTATTGGAAGGAGGCCAAACATCCTTCCTGCTCTATTTCTCTATTCTATGGTGTTCCCAGAAAGACACCCATCACTTGGAGTGAGAGTGGGGGTTGTAGAATGATATTCAAAATCAGTTCCAAGGAACATTCACTGCACACCTGTCATGTACCAGACATTGAGCTGCAGGCTTTAAAATGCTCCATCTGATTAAATCAGGAGACAGTAACAACCAGAATTATTATTATGAATTACAGCCACCCATAAATTTTGCATCACCAGCAAGTCCCTCAGTCACGGCTCCTTTTTTGCACCTATGAAATGGGGATGACATTTTCCAACCCAGCCAGCTCCTTTAGGTAAAGGAGCTTGTAACTCTGCATGAACTCTAAAGGCCTTCTTCTTCATGGGTCAAAACCATAAGTTTCGAAGCATTTCATACCATTATGCATTTCACTCTCCTTGCATTTTAGGGAGATACTCTAGGATTAGGACTTTTCTGGGAATCTTTGGCAATGCCATCAGAAAAGGAAAAATATGACATTGACCAAACGTCACTGGTGTAGTGAATGTACTAATGTTTTTCCAGTGTGAATTTTTAAAATGTGTTCATTTAAAAAATGTGCTACTGGGGCCTCCCTGGTGGCACAAAGGATTGAGTGCTGCACTGTGGGGCTTTTGTAGCCACTGCAGTGTGAGTTTAATCCTTGGCCAGGGAGGGGACCACATGGCTTAGCAGACCTCTTCTGCCTTGCCCGCTGCTCCCCTCACCAATGTATTTCAGTCAGTCTGCCTGTTCTGCTCCCCATCCTGTCTCTGGTGAATCCTCTCACCGCCCCCTGCCACCACCCCCTCGCTACACCCCTGGCCTATACCCCAGCTCTTGTATGCATAAATAAATATAGTATTTTTAAAAATAAAAATAAAAAATGTGCTACTTGTGACACTAAATCATGAGTAGGATTGGTTTGATCTCTTTGGTAGAATATGAATTCCGTACAATGAACTGTCTACATTCAAGTGTGTCCCCAGACACTACTATAACATCTGCAAAAGATAAGGGCTCAGGAATGCACCTGAATAAATGAATGAGTGAGTGAGTGATGAATAAAGAGGCCCCATTCACTCTGACATAGGAAATTGGCTTAATGGCCAGAAATATGCTATCACAAAAATCTGGGACTAGGTGGCCACACAAAGTAATGAATATAAGATAAGAAATTTCCAGAATTAAAGTTGGATTTATAAACTGGGAAGAAAATAGATCAAAATCTCTATATGTAAAATTTAAAATATGAACATATGTTGTAATTAATTAAGGTAAAAAAATAAGCAGATGAGAAACTGTGTCTGTGTTGACATTTCAGTTCTTATCATACTTTTTGATTAACTTATATTTCCTCATTATGACTCTTGACACATGCAAGGGACTTTTTAAAAGGAAAGAAATTTTTTTTAAAAAGAGACTTATTTATTTATGCATACAAGAGCTGGGGTACAGGCCAGAGGTTGGGGGTGGTGAGAGATCTACCAGAGACAGAGTGGGAAACAGAACAGGCAGACTGACTGAAGTACACTGCTGAGGGGAGCAGCGGGCAAGGCAGGAGAGGTCTGCAGTGCCATATGGGTCACCTCCCCAGCTGCGGCAGGGACTGAACTCATGCTTTAGTGGCTGTGGTTGGTCTCATAATGTGTTGCTTAACCCATTGTGCCACCAGGGAGGCCCAGAAAGAAATCTTAAGAATTAGCTTTGCAAGTAAAGTAATAAACAGCAACACAGTTTTCCACTTTACTAAAGTAAAATGATACCATTTTTCTCATCCAAGTAAAGAGAAGTCAACTGCCTTCCATTGCATGTGGTGTGACCAATAGCAACACAGACCTAACCCCTACACTGCTGGTAACTAAAGGGCCCTTTCACCTGCTTGGTAACCATATAGCAAACAGTACTCATATTTCACTAAGGACTGGGGCCTGAAAATGTCGGTACTGTTGGTTAGAAGATGTACATGATATGTATTTTTTCATCATGTAAACACTTTTACTGGACTAGATTATACCTTCTACTAAATTGCAAAATATAATCTCTCATTTAATAACAGTTATTGGAAACTTACCTTGTGCCAGATAATCTGATTGATTTTGGGGAAACAAATTTGGATAAACTCTGACCTCAGAATGCACAGTCTAACAGTGAAAACAGACCAGGGGAAACAACTTGGTTTGATATATTAAAAAAAGAAAGAAAGAAAGATTGGGGCCTCCCGGGTGGTGCAGGGGTTAAAGTCTGAATTCTCAATGCTTTCATTAGCCAATGCAGCATGAGTTTGATCCCCAGCTAGGAAGTTAACCAATATGGCACAGCAGACCTCTCCTCTCTAGCCCACTGGTCCCCTCAGCAGTGTGTTTCAGTCAGTCTGCCTGTGCTGCTTCCCACTCTGTCTCTGGTGAATCCTCTTACCCTCCTGCACCTCTGGCCTGTGCCCTAGTTCTTCTATGCATAAATAAATAAAAACAAATCTTTAAAAATAAAAGGAAGATCAAAATTTGGGGGAAGCTTAGAGGAGCTGACTTTCTTAGATACAAGTTGTTTAGATCATTTGAAGTTGGTGCTCAATAGAAGTCATAGCTAATTCCCACTGTAAGCACAAAGGTTTTTCCTAAATAAAAATGAATCATCATGTTGTTCCTCTCCTGAAAATATTTTAGTGTGGATTGTCCATCTCTTTGGATAAAAAAATGACCATAAAGTTGGAAGATGTGTTCTTCCTTCTCTTTTTCAGTTGATTCCCTGGTGATGGTTTGCAGATGTTTCACATACAGGAGGGAATGGGAACAAGAGCATGAACTTTGGCCCCCAGGAGATCCTGGTTGTTTCCTGCGTTTCCCTTCCCTAACTGTGTGACTTTGAACAAGTTGTTTAATCTCTCTCAATTTTTGTTTCCTCATCTATAAAATGAAAATAACAGCAGCAGCAGCAGCAACAATGGGATCTGCTTAGAAGAGAAGGTAGCTACAAGGATTACAAGTTTATGGGAAAGTGCCAAGCAGATTTCCCACCCCCACCTGCTCTCAACATGGGCTGAGTGTTCAGCAAATGCTGCTATTAACTCTGTAATCCTCCTCCAAGCAAAAGTCTCCAAAGCTTTTACCATTACTCAAAACTTTGGAGTTTCCTCCTTGAGAAGAGTTTTTGGGGGTTCATTTTGAAACCTTTCATGAGAACCTATGAGTTGGCTCCTCTTCTTCTGTTACAACTTCAAGGAGAAATTACTTGAGTCAATTTGGTCACACATTGGTTAATCAGTATTTTTAACCAGATTTGACCCCAAACACCATAGGATTATCTCAAATGCCAAATGTAAAGATCAAAACTTGTCCTTAGAAGAAGACTAGAACCCGTGCCATTTTGAAGCAGCCTTGGAATTAGCATGGTCTCTGTCTGGTGAGCTGGGAAGAGGGCCAGAGGGATTGGGAAGATGGATGTTCCAGGCTCATGTCTGCCCTACTATTGCAGTGTCCTTGAACATAGGAACTCCCCTTTTGGTATGTCAATGGAAATGTATTTGTGAAATAATGAGGTCCTTCATATTCACTCTTGTCATTACTAAGGAACGTCTTTTCATTATGTCCCCAGCAGATCCCATTTTTTCCCCTAGACTTCACCTACCAAACAAACCAAGTGAAAAGCTTGATAATGATAATGTGCAAAGGGTGCTAGAGGCAGGCAAATGATCTAAGAGGTAAGTTAGTCTTCGGAGGGCAATTCTGTTCCAAGAACAGAAATCATCTCAATAGTGATTGCAGTGGTAGTAGCCATCATATTTATGAGGAGCTTAGTGTGTGTCTGTATGTCAGGCACTCTCTCTGCTTTAGCCCTTACCACGAAATAGGAGGAGGTTCTACTATTCCTCCACTTTACAGATGAGGAAACTGAGACTTAGAGAGCTTTACTGGCCTAAGGTTAAACTGCTGGTAAGGACCCCAGGCAGGGCACAACTCAGGTGTGTCTGAATCCAAACCCTGAACCACTAGACTCAACTGCCTCTCAGGTCCTATAGAACAATGTCACTTGTATAAGGCTGACATTCTAAAATCAAGAGATATGTGAAGGCTGTACAGTTATCGCATTCTAGAATTCCTCCAAAGCCAATATGCTTTGAAAGGCTCATACAACTGAGACCATGTGTAGCAAGAACATTCTGCACACACCTTGGGTCCACTCTGGGGCACACATTTGTTGGCAAAAAGCTAGGCAGAACTATTGTCCTATTTAAGCTCTTTATATTATACATTCATTTATAATGTGTAATTATTTTTCCTTTCCCTTTTTTCTAAAATGATTTTAGCTGAAATAACATATTAGTTTTCTATTGTTGCTAACAAAATTACCACAGACTTAATAGTTTAAGACAATACAAATGTAAATTATCTTACAGTTTTGGAGATCAGAAATCCAATATGGCTTTCGCTGGATCAAAATGTAGCTGTTAGTAGCGCTGTGGTACCATGTCTGGAAGTGCCAGGGAACAATCCACCTCCTTGTGCTTTTCAGTTTCTCCTGGCTGCTGCTTTCCTTGCTTAGGACTCCTTCCAACTTCAAGGCCAGTAAATTGCATCACGCACACCTAGGCTCCCAACTCTCTTCCTGAATCTCCTGCCTTCTTCTTTCACTTGTGTTTATAGCAGGATCATGCTGGATGCTGTTCCCATCCTAATGTTCTTAACTCAGTCATACTCGCAAACTCTCCTTTGCTATGTAAGTTCACATATTCACAGAGCTAGACTTTAGGCTAATCTTCTGTCTACTGCACAGCAAATGCTAAGTGCACACATACAGGGGTGTCACAGATTGAGGATGCGCCACAGAAAGACTCTCAGCACCCACAGGCTCCTTGAGGGCAGGGTCCCAGGACACTTCATGAATCCCCAGGACTCAACAGTGTCACAGGAGTTGTGACAAGCACTTATGTTTGTTTGTTGCATCAATAAAAAATGTTTGTTGAATTAATGTTGCATAAATCAGTGACTAGACAGAATGGAAACTTCCAGTGACGGTTTCCTTGAGGCTGCTTTTTCCTTGATTTTTTTCTTTTGTTTGATATGAACTTTCTTTTCTTTCCTTCAGGAAATTCTGAAACTACAGAAAATAATATAACCAGGGTGGGTGGACAACCCTACCCCCCATCCTTTGCCTCACATTGACTGTTATTAACATTATGTTTCACAGACACATTCTTTCTTAAGAAAACGAAATGACACTTGTGTGATTGTGTGTAAACCTAGCTGACCTCTGAGCCATTTTTTGACTCTGCTTTGCTCAATTTGGGGTTGTTGTATAACAGAGAAGTTAAAAGACTCTTCTGTTCTTTGGGTATTTTTTTTCCTGTCTATGAAAAGTGTTGCTCAACACCCCCATTTCCAGTGTGAGGTAAGATCACGGACCTGAGATGGGTCAAGGTGCTCGAAGAGCCCAGCCTGTGAAGAATAACACAGGGCAGGGACACTGGCTGAGGTGTGCGGATCCAGCCTTGCTCTCCCACTTTGGTTCAGCGAAGCGAACAGGACTCACACAGAATTGCCCAGACATTCCCACTCTCTCTGTGGAGCTTGGGTGACATTTTGCCCTCATAGCCAACTCACACTTGATAAGCATAAAGGGCAGGAGACAGAGGAGTGAAGAGAAGGTGCTAGATGGGGGAATGGCTGTCTTCCTAGAATTTCTCAGCACCAGGTATGGCTACCTGAGACAGACAACCCAGAGTGGTCCCTGTGCCAACAATGAAGGACCAGGGACAGGCAGAGAAGATTCTACCTAGGGTGTAAGACAGGGGTGAGGAGAGTTCAGTCAGAAGGGGCATCTGCCTGACTGAGAATTGCAGCACCCCTCCCAGAACTCCTAGAGGTCCCCAGAGCAGTCAAGTACGAGCCTACTAGGGAAGGCTGACCAAGCATGAAGCACCTTTACAGCCTGCAAGGGGAGCAGTAGGGAAGGAACCACCTGCCCTCTACTCCCCTTCCTTGCTCCATCCTTGATAGCAATTCCCACTACAGGAGTCACCCCAAAGCAGGTCCAAGCCTGGACAAGGAGGACGCTTTCACCTTAAATGAGTGTGGACATTATGACCGTTACAAGGGCACCTGATATTAATCGAGCCCTTTGTTGGGTGACAGAAGTGCCTGGAGGACTTTTTGTTACTGGATGGTGACCCTGATTTTTTATGAGGGGGAGGGTAGCTCCAGCCCCTGGGTACATGCCAGACAGAATTGTCTTTGGATGATCCCCCTAACCCCACCCCGGCCCCGGCATCCTGCTCAGACAGTGGACTTTCTGAGTCTCAGCAACGAGCTTTCCTTCAGCGTCATCCTGCCTCTTCCATCTACTCCCTCAGAATCTCCAGGAGTGATTTGATTCCTTCCTTGCACTGTCTGGAGCTTAAGAACTGTTCTACTCTTGGTCTTTGGTCTCACTGCCTTTGCTTTCACTTCATCTAAAGGGGCATCAAAGGTGGCACATCAGACAGCTGACCTGGAGGGGTTCACCAAGGAGGGAAATGAAGTTTTCCTGCCTGGGTTCTGGTAACTCTGGGAATGCCTTGGAATCACTCTTCATTCCTGTGCTTTCAAAACAGCGGTGTCTGGGGACCCTTCTGAAGCTGTCCCGCTTGCCTTTTCAAACAAACCGAAGATGAAAGTGCCTAAATACTACAAGGAAAATAAAAGCAGCTTCAGTGCCTTCTCCGGGGGCAGGGCTTCCACTGAGGCACGGTCGGAGGACTCAGGGCATCCCAATGAGCAAGAGATAGGAAGAGGCCCTAGTGGTGCAGTGGACCCGGCCCAGCCGTGCTATGACCAGATCAAGGCCACATGGCTAAGAAGAAGCAGAACCAGTGTTTACATTCAGGTCCCTCTGGTGGCAAAGCTTGTAGCCTTTCCCTCAGCCTGTTCCCTCCTGTCTCAGGAGTGGAAGACACTCCTTCCTTCCAGCGAGTTTGGAAAGAGGCCCACAGAGCAGCACTTTCCCCAAGGTTACACTACACTACTGTAAGGGAGTGGCAGAGTCTAGAAACCAGGTCTGCAAATTCTCAGGATGGTGTTCCTTCCAGTCCTGTGTGTTAGGATGAAAGCACATCTCTCCTCAGGAGCTTCGGTGCTGTGGGGGGAGTGGCCTTATACTGTATGTTTCTTTAGTCTATCCCTTCCATCCTGCCTGTTTAGGTGGCCTTGCAGCAGTAGACAGTGGGCAAGCACCCTGACTGTAATCTTGTCCTCCACAGTGTGGGTCCACTGTGCTTTGCCCCTCCCTCCCTCCCTCCCTTCCTCCCTCCCTCCCTCCCTCCCTCCCTCCCACTTTCTTCCCTTTACATTTGCATTAGGCTGGACATTAACAATCTATACTCAGATATTGGAGGCATGGTAAGATAGCAAGAAGAGTGTGGACTTCACACTGATGACAATAGGTAATAGTACTGATAGGCCACACAGTTCTAGCACTGGCCATGTGGCACACCCTATTTTAAGAGCTTTCCACATAGAAGCACATTTAATCCCACGGCAGCAGTGGGAGGCGGGTAGAGGTATGATCTCCCTGCAATAGATGAGGAGCTGAAAGCCAAGTAGTGCTGTGCTATGTCAATAAGAGAGCCACTAGGAATGCAAGGACCTTGGACTTCAGGAATCAATTCAATCCAGTCCAGTCCAGTCTTGTCCGGTTCAACTGGGAACTATGCCCAGGTACTCAAGAACTCCACTATATCCATTTGTGAGGTATGCTTTTTGTTTGTTTGATATAACTATATAACCATGCCTTAATGTCACTTTGGGGAACTCTTCTAGAAGTTTCCTCAGTCATAAAGAAACATCTTTTCTGAGCTAGCTTCCAGTTCTGACTCCAGCCCTCGGGGACCTTTGCTCTCTCTGAATCTCATTTTCCTCATTTGTGCAATCGGGAAATAATGAGATCTAGTGCACTGGGCTGACATGAGAATTGAGATATAAAAAATAATTACTGCCCCATTCTTCATGGTGGAAGGATAGACTTAAGGTCTATCTTGCCACCCATTGCACCCTACCTCCCCACTGCCTCTGATCTCCCTGGTAAGTGTTGGCTTGGCCTGTGCCTTTACTTGGAGTGATGGGCACCAAGTTCACTGTAGGTTGATGGTGGGCATCTAATTGCCTGGCAGTGCTCAATCCTTCTCAGAGACCTGCCTGGATGATCATCAGTGAGGGCAGGGGGAACGACAGAAGTGATGGCGGCAACAGCAATAAAGGTATTTATTTAAGAGTGTCCATGTAAAATGTTTCCTAAATATCTTGCCTCCATTGTCATGACAACCCGTAGGGGCAGGACATATTTTTTCTAAGGTTCATTTATACATACAAGAGCCGGGGTATAGGCCAGGGCTGGGGGGAGAGGAGTCAACAGAGACAGAGTGGGGAGGAGAACTGATCTACTGAAATACACTGCTGAGGGGAGCAGCGGGAGAGACAGGAGAGGGCTGCTGTGTCATGTGGGTTAGCTCCCTGGCCGGGGATTGAACTAGTGCTGGTGATAGCTTGATAGTTGATGATCGCTTGATAGTTTTGAGACTTAACCTCTTGTGCTACCAGGGAGGCCCCAGAAAATAATTTATATCTCTTTTTAAGATGAGGAAACTTTAACTCAAAGAAGTTATGAAATTTATTAGGCCCTTTTCACAGAAAGACTGAAAATTTTTATTATCTTGCCAAAGTCCCAAGGTAGAGATAGGATTAAAACCCAGATTGACTGACTTCAGAGTTTTTAAATTTTTAAACAAATTTTTGCCTATAAGGACTGGGGTGTGATCAGAGTTCCAGGGGTGGAGCGTGTAGGCAGAGGTAGGGGGTGTGAGAGGATTCACCAGAGAGAGAATGGGGAGCAGAACAGGCTGATCGACTGAATTACACTGCTGAGGGGAGCAGCGGGCAAGATAGACTCATGGCGGTGCTAGGTGAGGGTGCTGAGACTTAATCCCTATGCCTCCAGGGAGGCCCTGATTCTGGAGTTTTTAATCTCAGTCCCTATGATTTCAAACTACCCCCACACAAGGGCCAGTTTGGTTATTTAGGTGCTGTGCTGGGTGGGCAGGAAGGACTGGCGAGTCGCTGACCTCTTGGCCCACTGACACGAGGTGGCTGCTGGCAGCTGCAGCTCCTACTTCTTCTGCAGGGGAAGGGAGGCAGGGTGGGATGAAAATACAGACAGATTTGTGAAATCTCATTTTTGGCCATGAAATCAAGAATTGAGCTATTATATTTATTTACTTTGAGTAACTGGCCCAAATTGGGCTATTTTAAAGAGGTACATGATGACTTGAAGATGTTGCCTTAAAATTTTTGAAGTTGTTTATGGTCTACCTAACTCCTCAGGCTCACTGTCTTTTAAAGGCACTTTTAAACTGCTTTCCTGAGGGCTGTTTTCTGTGATTCTTTCTCTCACACAGTTGAGAGAGGGGGACTTGTTGCTCAGAAAGCCGTGTCCACTCTCTCTGCTAATGTGGGCATGGGCCCTGAGTGGTGGCATATTAACCGTTACTTGTGCTGGTTGAGGATGCTGGTGTTGGGGTTGAGGATAGGGTGTGTCTATTTGGGGGTGTGAGGAGGGGGAACTGAGGCTGTGGTGGGGAGGGGTCACTTGTGTAAGGGAAACAGCTCTTTAGTTGCTTTGGGGGGGCTAGGAAGGGCAACTCCTGGCTTGTCTGGTGCCAGCAGCACCAGAACCCTGCCTCCTCCTCCCTGCTGGGTCCCTGCCCAGCTGCAGAGCAGACTAACCCTTCCTCCAAAATCTAGGTGGAATCGGTTTCACAACCTCTTGGAGGACAACCATCTCTTGGCCCAAGCCCAGCTTCAAAGTACTTTCCCAATCCTGCTGGCTGAGCAGTTTAACCTCCTGTCCCCTCTTGGACTAATTAAAATAATTGTAAATGTGTTATTTATGGATTGACTTAAACCCTTCCTTATTCCACAAAAAGAATCTGAGAGGCCTAAATTTGTATAGCAAGGACTGTGTACTGAAGAGCTTCTGCAGGATTTCATTTAGCCCTACTAGCACATCCTCATTTGACATAGTCATGACTGAAGTTCCCTGACTTGGTGAGGTCACTTAACGAGTAAATGTCAGAGCTGGGTGTTCTAAACTGGCCCCCTGGGGTTGATAGCATTGCACTGTTTCTTGGGCTACTCTTACAGATTCCCTGGTGGTGCAAAGAGTTAAGTCTCAGCACTGTAAAGCTATCCATAGCCACTGCAGCCCAAGTTGCTGTGCAAGTTCGATCCCTGACCAGGATGGTGACCCATAGGGCCCAGTAGACCTCTCCAGTCTTGCCGTTCCCCTCAGCAGTATATTTCTGTCATTTTGCCTGTTCTGCTCCAAACTCTGTCTCTGGTGAATCCTCTCCCCCTTCCCCCAGCCTCTGGCCTGCACCCCAGCTCTGGTATACATAAATAAATAAATCTAAAAAAAGAAAAAATGGGAGGATGATACAATGGCCATCTCCCTACCAAACTCTACCTTCCTCCTTGGCACAATCTGTTGTATCAGCAGCAAACCAGGAGCAGAAGAGCACTAACATCCCTATCTCACATCTGCCTTTCCAGAACTTCTTACAAAGCTCTCAGAAGGTAGGAATCACTCTCAACAGAATGTCACTGAGGATAGATTCAAACTTCAATCCCCTACCCCCTGTTTCATAAATACTAACTAGGTTGTTGGCATTCTTGGGCTACCATTTGATGGTTGCATTAGTTAATTTTATAGTTTCTTAAGTTTTATATAATTTTGCCATAATAATTTGAAGAGCAGAAGGATTTTTCATATGTTCTTGGTATAATGACATAAAGGATATATATGTGTATGTATTTTGCTAAATATATATCTATATGTATACAGATATACATATATATTTTCACCTTTGTGTTACAATACATACATCTATACTGCCTATCTATATACATATATGTATGTATTGCTACCTTTATTTTATTTTCCCTCAACTTCTTTGGGTATCTTTAGAAAAACTTCTGGGCCTCCCTGGTGGCGCAGTGGGTTGAGCAACGCACTATGAAGCAAACCGCAGCCACTGCAGCACGAGTTCGATCCCTGCTGCCAGCCAGGGAGGGG
>JAGFMF010012144.1:2376754-2420034 GCA_019455555.1 Galemys pyrenaicus | reverse complement strand
TCTGCTCCCCGCTCTCTGTGGTGAATCCTCTCACCACCCCCACACCTCTGACCTGTACCCCAGTGCTTGTATGCATAAATAAATAAATCTTTAAAAAAAAAGAAAAACTTCTTTTTTCCTTTAAAATAAAAATATATCTCTAATATTTACATTTTCATGACACTTCAAAAATTCACAGGGCTTTTATAAACCTGCTATATTAGAATTATTTGAAGAAAAGGTGAATTAAAGCCAGATGCTTGTTCTCGGTTGCTTACACCTTGACCCTTGAACAATTTGGGGTTGAGGGGTACCATACCCTCTGTCACAGCTGAAAATATTACTATAATGTAGAGTTTGTCCTCTGTACCCTTTGAGTCCATTGCTGTAAAATCAGCAAAGCAACATCTGCATTTGGGTAAATCAGTGAATGCAGAACGATGGATAGAAAAAAATGCATCTATACGTGAATTTATGCAGTTCAAATTCATCTTGCCAATGGTATATTTAATGAGCTTTTAAAAAGTAGGCATAAATAACAATAACAGCAATAAAGACACAGAAACCAAAAATGAGGACACAAGGACAGACTGGGGACACCTGGTGGGGAGGGGAGGAGGAGGGTTGAGGGAAGATGGGAACACGAGGGACTGAGGTGCTGGTGCACTGGTGAGATGGTGATGGGGAATACATGGGGATTACAATTAATGGCAAGTATATGTAAATTTTAAAATATTTTAATAAAAAGAAAAAAACCAAACAAAAAATAAAAAGTAGGCATAATCATATGGGACGGCTCTGATAGAGTTTTATAGTAATATGTGGTTGTTGGAAAGCTTGTGATGCTAGAAATGTCACAAAAACTTCAAATTGTTCCTATTTTATGATTTTTCAATCTAGCTTCACATTGTTAAGGGTCTAAATTATGATATGAATATATGTATATATGCTGTGCAAACAGGTCCATCAAAGTAATGCCTTGTTTCTGGTTACACAGCAAAAGTTGGCTAGAATTGAGAAATTTTAGATGAGATTTGAGTGTCACCACCCACCATGGAGATGAATGGTTTTCTTCTTAGATCAATGACTGCTCTCTCAGGGTGAGTTATAGATCTTTGGCGACTTCCATTCTTGAAGAGTGAGGACCTGCCTTATGAAATCTTACTTTTTTGGAGTAAAAATGGGATGGGGGTCTAAATTTCAGAACCTGGAGAACTTGACAAGAGATTACAGAGTCTTCTTCAATACTTTTTTGCAGCAGGCCTTATGTTCCTTACGTAACCAAGATTTTTAGCTCTAAGCTCCCTCATAAAATTATCTCATGAGGCAACCAGTCATTCACACACTAGTATCTTTTAATCCTCTCTAAAAAGATAGTTCTCTGAGGCTAAGATTGTGAAGAGGTAGAAGTGGGTGGTGGAGAAAGGATCTGTGTTCTTGTCTCTATGCTATAAAGTCTTATTTATCTCTCAAGATCCCACTCAACTGTCATTTCTTTCAAAAAGACTTTCTTGATCTCTCCTGTTTGGGAGATTGCTCCCTTCTCACTGCTTTAATACCTCTTTTTCATCCTCTAGCCCTGTACTTTTCCTCTTCCATATATTGCTTATATTCCCTTTTGGATTGGGAATCTGTCCAGGGTAAGGAGGGGATTTTACTTGTACTTCTTTACCCCCACATACCGGCCAGCTTGGAGAAGGTGAGGTTATTTTCTAGTATCTTGAAACTCTGAAATTGTTTAGAAGGTAGATGCAGGGGGGCTATGTACAGACTTCTCCAACTTCTCAGCCACCCCCTACTGCATTGTTAGCACCACTTGGCAGGGAGTACTGGATCTCTTTTCTACTGCTGTAACCTGGTGCAAAAGCTCCAGTCCTCACCCCATTTGCACTGCCTGCCAATTTGATCTGGTTTCGGGGGTTCCCAGTCCTGGTGCTTCCTAGCTTTCTGACCTTGAGTAAGTTTCATCACATCTTTCTTCAGTTATATTTTTCATAAAATAGTCATAATACTTGCCTCTTACACCTGTTGTTCTGAAGATTGGAAATATTATGGCTGCAGTGCAGAACACAATGCTTTGTACATAGTAATCTCAATAAATAGTATTTTTTTCAATGACATAAAGAATAAAAAAATGCTTAAGAGAGTGTCTTGCATAGAGAAAAGTCTGAAAGGGCTGTGAGAAAGCTGTCCTTTTTATTCTTATCTTAAGAAGGCATTAAAATTTACCTAAAAAGAGCAAAAACTTTAGAATTTGCTTTGGGTCAAATCCCTGACCTGCTAATTGCTAGTTATGTTATCTTGGGAAAATCAGTTCATATTTCTTAAGATGAGTTTTCTGATCCCTAAAATGAGGGATAATAGTACCTTATGCAATTGTGGTAATGATTTAGAGAAAAAAAAAGCTATTTCAAAAGTTGTTGCAGATTGTAATTTTTGAAAGATGACCACAATGGTACTTCTCATACTACATGCTCTTTATACACCCTCCCACCTCCAATCAGAGCTGGACACTAATCTCTCTGATTCTGGGTGTGTTGTAGTCACTTGTCATCAGTAGAATGCAGCAGAGGTGAGGCTGGGTGACTACCTGACTTAGGTCATAAAATACCATGTGATTTCCAGTTTGTTGGTTGTTACTTGTATTGGGGACCCTGCATTGCCACATAGGAAGCCCAGCACCAGGTAAGGATTCCAGGTCATATGAAGGGGCATGCCCAGTGAGAACCCAGCCCACAGTCAGCATCAGCTGCACAGATATGTAGTGAAGGTGCTTCCAGATGATTTAGAAAAGCCTGAGATCAGGGTGTGGTGGAATGGAGACTCATTTGTTCCCATTTGATCAACAGAAATTGCAAGTGTTTCAAGCAGCAAATTTGGGAGTAATTTGTTAAGCAGCAGTAGTTGTTTGGACAGAGTTCAAATAAAATGCTATCGTACACAATAAAGAGCGGGTAAGAGGGAATAACAGTACTTGCGATTAGAACAACTGCTAGAATTGTTACTATCTCCTGCGGGTTTTGTCCACCCAAGAAAGCCTGGTGATGGTCACCAGCAGCCAAAATGCAGTCCTTATGCTTCAGCCCCGCCCATCAATCTCTCAGTCAATGAGAGTCCAGTGAGCAGAACTTCGCCTCTTCAGCTTCTGTCCCGCCCACCAACCTTTCAGCCAATGAAAATACAGCCTGTAGGTCTCCTTTTGCCTATCTCTGCCCAAGGTTGTTGGAGCAAAAGAAACCGACTGTTTGTTGACCTCCGGGCCTCCCAGGTCTCTAACTGTGCGAGTGTGGGGAGCCCCCCGCCCCTGCTCCAGGGAGTGCTCCAGCTGCTTTGTGTGAGCCCCACCAGTCTTGCTTGGCCTCTTTAATCCCCTGCCCTCGCTGCTGTTACATATTGACTGGGCAGAGGTCAGCTTCACTGGACACATTCTTTGTTGCAGTTAAGCCAAGTCCTTCAGCTCTTAAAATTGGTTTAAGCTTGATTAACTCATGAAGAAAAGGAAAATTTACATTTTGGAGACTGGTGAATAAGCTATTTAAGCTGCTCTCTTAAAAATAAATGCGTTCCATCTTCTGTCTCTCCGCCTTCTACTACCCCTTTTGCTTTCAGACTGACTTTTTCTATCCACTTCTCCTTTCACCTCCTCTCTATTGTTTGCTGTCTTTCTTTCCCATTCTCCAAATCCCACACTCTGCTCTTTCCCATCCTTTCCCTATCTCTCCAGTTGTATCTCTCCATTTTTCTCTCTTTGCGTGGCTTCTCCCAGCTTTGATATCTGTCACTTTTCAGCACCTTTGCTCCTGGATGGCATAATGGGCAGCTGTCCCTCCCAAAGGTTAGAGAGGAAGGCTGGAATTCTGGAAACACTTAGCTTTGCTTGTATTCCTAGTGTTCTTGGTGGAGAACAAGCACGACAATCTGTTTCATCTTGAATGGGCCAATCTTTTCTGTCAGCGAGGGCTGCTGCCTGCTACACTGTGGGGCCGCTGGCTCACGTGCTAGGGCTCACTGGGGTTGTCTCTCAAGCTGCCTTTTAGGGGACAGTTGCAGGGCAGAAAGTACAGAAGGGATGCAAGTGCTTATGCTTCTCTCTGAAAGCTGTGGAAAGAAGCTTGACTGGGGGAAAAGATCTCTGGCCCCATCTGCTGTGTGGTCTTAGGCCAACTCACTTTGCTTCTCTGAATCTGTTCCTCACTCATAAAATGGGCTGGTGGCCATCCTTATCTTGTCTTCCTGGGGGAGCTATTAGGAGGCTCACGTGAGCTAATGAATGAGAAAGCATTTTGTAAAGTACAAAGTGCTGTACTATTTGAAATGCTTTTTATTATTGTTGTTATCATGATCATAATTTTTATGTCCCACTAATGTTCATCTTACAACTCATCAACATTAACAAGAGTAAGTTCTAAGTGGAACAAAATCTTGTCTCTCCCTCGTGGATAATTGTAAGGTGTACTTGTGGGGAATAAATATTACCATTTTAGGAGGTCTTTATCAGGCTCCTTGTTTCTGCTTCATCGAGTTCCTTAAAGTCAGGCTGACCCTCCCCTACAGATGAGGCTGGAAAATTCAGAGCCTTCTTACAGGCGAGTGACTCGCTGCTTGCCCCATCCTCACTCCCTACATCTGACAGGTGACCCTGTACCCACTGTCATGGAAGCACTGCGCTGGTCTTGTATCAGAGCAGCTTCTCTGAAGGTCCCCTACAGTGCCCCAGAACTCAACGCCCCACGTCTTCAGGAATTCCTTGCTGGGTTTCTCTGTGCATCTGGCTTCTGCCACACCCAGCTTCAGTCTCTTGGGCTCCCCCTAGTGGCACGTCCTTGCCAGGCAGTCCTCACTGACCATCAGGGAACCATGGATCTTCTGATTTACAGATTTCTCCATTTTTGAAGGCTGCTTAAGATCACTGACCCTGGTGCCTGGGGGAGGAGAAGGGGTGGCTCTGGGGTGTGACAACCGTCTCACTACCTGTCCTGTGTTTGAAAGCTCCTTTCTTATTAAAACCAGTCTTTACAACTTTGTTCCAGCTGAATTGGTATTTTGACCGGTCCTCAAACTTGGAATCAATCTATAGCTCTTGAGAGTTGAGGAGGGGTTTACAAAAGGCCCAGGCAGGTGCAGGAAGTGCATTCAAGGGAGTTTGGCTTCACTCACCTCTTAGACCACAGGGGGTGGAGTCAACTTGCCCAGCCTCAGACTGAGCTGACTCATAGCTCACATATGACACTCATTCTGGCTCCTCCACAGGCCTTGTCTTCCAGGCTGACTCCTGGAGCAGACTTCTACTTGCTTTCTCAATCCCACTCCACTCTGGCTCCCACACCTGCTCTCCGAGGGACTATCATTTGCACTTTACAGATGAGGACACTAAAGTCCAGGAAGTAAAATAACTTGTCTTAGGTCTGTTGTTCCTGGAGAGGAGGAGCCAGAAGATGAGCGGAAGTGAATGCTCCTCTCCCTACAGCATACTGCCTCTTCTCTGGCTTTATTAAAATAATGAAGGCTTGGCTTCTCCTTCAAGGAATTAGAGCCTAATGAGCAAGCAGTAACAAAACCCTACAGCAAACCAAGGTATAATAGAGATATTTATCCACAGATCAGAAAATAATGAAGAACTACTTATTAAATTTGCTGAAGAGCTGTGGATGCAGCGGTGGTATATGTGTGTGTGTGTGTGTGTTGGGGGAGTTATAATTTTGAAAAAGAGGCTGTTATGAAGCAAACTTGTCAGTGTTTTTCTGAGATCAGAAACTCTGGGAAGGAGGTACATAGTTTGTGTGCTTCTCCTCACCATCCTGTCCATGGCAGGCATGACTAACCAGTGTTCTCCAGTGAAGCTGAGTAGCTTCAGAATTCTTTGCAGCAAAGTATCTAGTTGGCAATTGGTAATACCTTTCAGTTGAGACTGGAAGGCAAGGGACTCTGATGATTTGTGCATCTTGGATGAACACTTGTGTGTTCTAGAAGAGGGATCAGACTCTGAGAAGGGACTGACTTCTCTATATATCATTGTGGTGCAAGAGCACCCCAAATTCCAATAAGCTCTGCTTCTCTGGATGATTTTCTTATCTTTTATACATCAAGGAACTGGCATTTATTGAGTTCTTGCCATGCGGCAAAATCTGTGACAAGGAATGCTACCTGTGCCACCTCTCATTATCACAATCATCTGCAAGATTCTTGCCATTTAACAGAAGTCAAAACTGAGGTTCAGAAATGTAAATAGCTTGCTCAAGGGCATATTGCCAGGAGCAGGGGAACCCACACCTGTGTTCAGGTTCATTTCACTCCAAAGTCTAGTTGCTTGTTACTTCTTTGAAATTTATTAAAAAATGTTTAACATTTTAAGGTTTAAGAGGAATACAATGTACACCCTTGTCCCAAATCCCGAGTTAGGAAACGAAACAACGCCTGTTTTATTTTTGCAGGACAGCAAATGGCCCTTCATAACACATTTATAAAAAGGGATTTAATAAAGTAATGGAGCAATGCTGAGCTCTCAATGAAGCCTGCTTTTAGTAGAGTTTTAAAATGAATTTTCTTTATAAGTTGAACTCATGTCTTTGGATATTTCTGAGATTGCAGCAAGGGAAGTCTGCAACTTGCAGACCTGTTCGTCTGAGGAGTAATTTAATGCCACAGACATAGATCTCTATTTCTCTTTTTACCTTTAATCAATTTTAACAAGCCAGATGGTCATTGCAAATGGGTCCTCCAGCATCTTCCTTTTCTGACTCTGCTGCTCTCAGGGATTTATTTAAATTTGGTTCCTGGCAACAATGTTATACCTTCCTTCCTCTGCCTTTCCCTGCTGCCACTCAGGTCACCCCATAATATTCATGACTATATCTAGTCCCCCAATTGGAATTTACCTTTCCTTCCATATTCTACAATCTCCATCTGCATACAGTAACCCTAGCAAAACATATATATGCCTTGCATTAGTAATTTATGTATGTAATTTCCCCATTAGACTCAGCCTGCTCATCTATAATCTATGTAACAGTAATTATCATAACTGTAGAGCCTTATAGTTTCCAAGTACTTTTCCTAGTCATAGTATTATTTAAAACCTATAAAATCTCTGAGGCAAGTATTTTTTTATTGTATTCAACTTAATAGGTATTGAAGCTCAAGGAGCTTCAGTAGTGTGATGCAACTTGTCCAGAATCATCTATCTAATGGGTGACCAGGTTGAGAGCACAATTAGTGTTCCTACCCTGTACTAAAACTATTGTACATACTGAACATATATATTCAGTATAAATATAAATTATCATAACTTTACAGGCTGCAAGTGCTTACAGTTTTATTCAAATGCTCATCTCTCAATTCCCTTATTCTACAGATATTTATTGAGCACTTATTATGCGCCAGGAATTATGGGGAAACAGTGGTACATAAGACAAAGAAGATTCTGGTCTCATGGGACTTAGAGTATAATATGGAAAGAGATAGGAAAGAAATAATCAAGTAAATAAAAAAAAAGATGGTTATAACTTCCCCATCCCCAATCCAGATACTGCATCTCAATTCCCTGAACTTCCCCATCCCCAGTCCAGATACTGCATCTCAATTCCCTGAACCTATGAGCGCTGATTTCTGCAAAGATAGAAAGTTAATTTCCATAACAAAAGGGATTTTGCAGGTGTGGTTATATTAAGGATTTTGAGGTAGGGATTAACCTAGATTATCTGGGTGAACCCAAATAAAAAGAAAGGAGTTTATATAATCAGAGTGATAAGAATATATGATGATGGAGTGTAGTAGGGTGGTCCACAGAAAAAGGGGAAGTTCCAGGATCCTGGTTCTCCCCTAAGTAGGGTGGAGCTGAGCAGGGATAAGAGGATACTGGAGAGAGGAAATATGAGAACTGAAGGAAGGGAGGAAGAAGGAAGCAGAATGGAGAGCAGCAAGGAGACCTAGAGGAGGCACGCGGAGCAGAGGGACATGTGAAAAAACTGCGCTTGCTTAATGTGGCGGATAGCAGAACCCATTTAGAGAGGGCAAGTTTGGGGGTTCTGGGGTGCCCCTCTCCCTGCCCTGTAACAGAAGTTGGATTGAAGCAGCTAAAGAGGGAAGGGGCCATGAGACAAGGAATGAGGGCAGAAGCTAGAAAAAAGGACAAGGAGATAGTCTCCCTTATAGCCTCCAAGGCACACAATGCTGCTGACGCATTTTACATTTCTGATTTCCAGATCGCTAAAAGAAAAAAAAAACAACAACCCTATATTTGTTTGAGATGCTAAAGCTGCGGTAATATGTTAAAACAGTGATAAGGAACAAATACACCAGGGACTTATAAATTATGATCGAAGTTATAAATAAGAGAAATATTTAGATAAGATAGCAACCAAGGAAGTTCAGCGTGCAGAGAAGAGGGGAGTGAACCATCCTAAGAAAAATCAGTGTAGCCAGAGGGAATAGCAGGTATAAAAGCCCAGATGAAACAATGTGAGGAGGAACAAGGAGAGGGCCAATGTGGCTAGACTTATTGAAATGATGTTGGAAAGTCATGTCAGCGTCAGATCATAGCAGACCTTTCAGGTCATGCAAGGAGTTTAGGTTTTTGAGTAAAAGAAATGGGAAGCTCTTAAAGGAACTTAAGTAAGGGAAGAAGTAAATTGCCATTGCATTGTCTAAATCCCCATCTAGATGAAGACTCTTCCTTGGAAGTTTGACGAAAACATACCAATGACTTCTGATCTGTCTTCCAGATTCACTCTCCTGGACTCTGTCAGGATCTTAGAACATGTCCAGCTTTCATTAGAAAGCATGAGATTTTCCATTTGCCAACCTGACACTCCAAAATTAGGGGACAGGTGACCGTAAAGGTGAATGTGTAAACTGGGGTATGATTTGTTACAGTGATGCAGATGTGTAAGGTGGAGCATTAGCAAACATAGAAATGCAAAATGCACCTCCCAAGGGATGGAATTTATCATTTAGAATATGTGTAAATGTTTTACTTGTTATTTGCTTCTGTCTTTAGAATATAATCTCTATGAAGTTAGGGACCATCTGTACTTTTATCCCTGTGTGTCCAGAGCTGGTACATAGAAGTTGCTTCGTAGGGCCTGATGAAAGCCTGGATGATTGGAAGGAAAGGCCACCAATAATTTAGGTCACTTTTTGTAGGAGCAGCAATATCAAGAGGCCTAATAAGCATTACAATACAAAACAAGCTAAAGTGCTTGTTTTGAAAAATAGGAATTTGTTGACACACTTTAGAGTAGGGAGCAATGTGAGCATAAAGCTCACATAAATGGAAAACACTTAGCGAATGACAAAACCCCAGTGGAAAAAGACATAATATACAAAACCCACACATGCATATACGCCTGCTGTGCAGGACCCACCCACACCCCTCCACTAGGGTTCCAACTTCCTTTTCAGTTTCAGATGATCATCTTTCTGCCACGTCCCAGTAATGTATGGCCCTTTGGATACCTAATTTCACAAGCAACCATAGTTCTTTTTCCTAGCTAAAGTACCATATTTACTATAGTATTTGTGCATTTCACCATTTAATGCATCTGTAACTATGCCATCATTTTTATTAGATTCTTATCATTTTTATTAAAAAAAAACCTGTCACTGGTGAATTTTTTGAATATTGTGCCCTTAACTCCATTTCCTCCAGAGCGTATGATTTCACATAGCACAGTGATTTTCAGAGCACATATGTGGTGTTACAGCAGAACTGACTGTACTTTCTTCTGTCTGCAACACCAGGCAAACAAGGAAACACAAAGGGATTAGCAAGAAATTAAAATCAAACCATTACGCACTAAAAATGATTCATGATGTCCTTCTGGTGTGTAGGACAGTACTCTTATCATTCATTTATTCATTTTTATCCATCCTTCCGACCACTTACTTATTCGAAAAATATTTATCAAATGCCACTAGATGTCAAGTTGTGAGATGGATTCTGGGGATACAGCAGAGAACAAAATTAGAGCCTTAGAAAGTCATGCCGTTGGCAGAAATAATAATATGTAAAGAAAATATAGCGAGAGTTACAATGTACTGCCTGTTTATGCACACCCTTCCCCCAGTCATGTATGGAAATTCCAGTGTGATGTTATTTGGGGCCTGGATTTTTGGGGGCTGATTGTGTTCTGAGGTGGGGCCCCCATCATGGGATTAGTGTCCTTCAAAGAGAGCTCCCTCTACCCTTGAGTCATGTGAGGGAGGTCATGGAAAATGACTGCTTAGGAGCCAGGGGGAAGCTTCTGCCCCCATTGGGGCCAGCCTTCAAAACTATGAGAAGTCAGCGTCTGCAGTTTACAACCCCCCAGTGAATGTATGGTACTTAGTGGTGGCAGCCCAAGAGGACCGAGGCAACAGTTAATTTTTAAAAAAACTTTATTTATTTACGCATACATGAACTGAGGCTCAGGCCAGAGGTGCAGGGGGTGAGAGGATTCACCAGAGACAGAGTGAGGAACAGAACGGGCAGATGGACTGAAATACACCCCTGAGGGGAGCAGTGGGTGAGATAGGGGAGGTCTGCTGCGCCACATAGGTCCCCTCCTTGGCCTGGATGAACTCATGCTGCAGTGGGTGGGGACAGCTTCATAGTGCTGTGACTTAACCCCTTGTGCCACCAGGGAGGCCCTGATAGTTAATCTTTTTTGTAAATTTACTGTGGTCTAGACACCATGATCAACACTTTAAATGACCAATCATTGTATTTAATCCTTTAAATAAATACCTTGGGAGTTATTGGTAGGCATTATCAATAAGAAAAGGAAGCGTGATTGTTCTTTCCTCTTTCCAGATGAGGACACTGAGGCTTAGCAATAAGTGGTGAAGCCAGCATGCACACCCAGGCCTTGGGACCACAGGGCCTGCACTCTTGAGTGATATTGATGCCTTCTGTCTTCCCTGCCTCTGCTTGATTTTTTTTTTTTTAAAGATTTTATTTATTTATGCGTACAAGAGCTGGGATACAGGCCAGAGGTGTGGAGTGTGAGAGGATTCACCAGAGACAGAGTGGGTAGAAGAACAGGCAGACTGACTGAAACACACTGCTGAGGGGAGCAGCGGGCGAGGCAGGAGAGGTCTGCTAAGCCATGTGAGTCCCCTCCCTGGCCTGGGTTGAATTCGTGCTGCAGTGGCTGAGGAAGCTCCACAGTGTAGCGCTCAACCCCTTGTACCACTAGGGAGGCCCAAGCCTCTGCTTGATTACCGCCAGTGATGGGGAATACGCTGCCTTTCTAAGCAGCCTGGTTTTTCCTGTGGTGGAGTGGGGTGAAAAATATTTTTTACAGTTGGCACTGGAGTTCATTCTAGAGGGAGAACTGAATTTGGGACTATATCAGGAAATCACTTCCTTGGGAGTGCTGAGGAAGGTGAGGGGCAGTCTGAAAGGATGTTAAGTTATCCTGTTTTGCATAAAATTTTAACAGGGAGTTGTGGATTAGAACTGAAGAGAGAAGATTGAAGGCATGTGCAAGAAAGGGCATGTGCAGTGTGGCTCGGGTACCCATGGGAAGTAGTGACCAGTGAGGGGGCCCTTCAGGTGGGCTGGCTGTTCCCGTTCACATCATTTACTCTGCTGTGAGTAAGCCCTTCTCAACGCAGGCCTGCAGTCTGTGGTGCACCTGGGGCAAGGTGACAGCTAGAGAGGCTTGTCCAGGGATGGTCCGGAATGGAGTACCCAGGGCAGGAAGGTCACATAGTACAACCTACTAAGTGATGGCCAGTCACTCCTGTCTTCCACTGCTTAGGGGCAGGAGAGAGAGACATTGCTGGGGTGGAGGAAATCAGAATTAGCTGTGGAATAAAGACCCAAATTCTGGGGAATTTTCGGAGGTCTGAGAGCACTCAGGTGTACTTTAGGGGCATGAAGGTCCAGTTTTACATAACTGCAAAAGGAATCCAACCTCTGAGCTACAGCTGTTTAGAGCAAGCGTTCTCAAGTAGGGAAATGGAGTTCGAACCCCAGTTTGGCCATTTATGAAAGAGCTTGACTGCCTTGCGGGGCTATTTTGAGAGCTGAACATAGATAAACCATTTAGCACCATGACTGCATAAGAATCCATTGATCCAGGGTTTATGATAAGTGACTCCAGCAGTATAGTGTGAACACACAAGTTTCAGCTTGGTGAGATCAGGATTCAAGATCTGTTTTTACTGCTTACTAGGCTCTGTGCTCTGTGAATGAATTTCTCTGGGGAAATTAGACTTACCTGGCTGTGAGGATGAAATCAGAAAACACAACCTGCTTAGCACTCTGCTGGGCATACACAGGTGCCCAGTGGCCAGGCCAAGGCTAATCCACATGGCACCCTCCGTGGATTAGGCTGTATGGATGACACTGTGCGGATGGACTTCAGTCTGCTCACCACCCTGGCGGGGGCGGGGGGAGTGGTGGCTCTTACACCGCACAACTGGAACATCTGTACAATGCAGCCTGCCTATGACAGACAGCTGTTCTAACTAGCTGTGCTAGTCAGTATTCTCCTGCCTCAGATGGCCCCCTTTGTTTTGTCTCTAGAGTGCCCTAGGTTTGGAAGAAAGCACCCGAGGCCCTTCTGAATTTTCTCTCTCCCAGTTCCAGCTGCCTTCTTTCCTATGATTTGGTTTCTCCACCTCATTCTCCGTTTTCCTACCTCCTCTCTCCACACCCCCCACCCAGGACCCTAGCCACCCTTGGCTGCACAGCTAGCCTGGAGACCACTCAAGTGGGAGGCTGGATCCGTGACCTCTCTCCAGCCTCGTAGACCCAGCCTGGTTCTGGAATAGCTTCTGCCAAGATAATCTAGTGCTTTAATTGCCAACAGCAGTCAGAAAGAAGCAGATGATCACTGCCTATAAAGGGCAAGAATCCTCGGTGGGGAGCTGGGCTGGCTGCAGAGCCATCGAGGGTTATTTTTAGCCTGGTCACAGAGGTGCAAGGAGAAAATGCCAGGCAGGAAGGCTGAGGGCTGGGCTCCAAGGACTCTGCCTGCAACTTTCATCTTACTCCATGGCTAGCGGTGGTTTCTATGGCTCTGCTGGAAGCCAAGTGGAAGGGGCAGGGTGCCTGGGCTGGAGTTTGACTCACTGCAATACTAACACCAGCGGCCTCAGCTGTCAGAGTTCCTGTTTGGTAGGAGAGGAAACTGGGCCTCAAGTATGGAATGACTTCCTTAAGGTCACTCTCCAGCGTGTCCTTGCCGTCGCGAAGAACTCTGTTGAACGTGACTGCCTCCCAGCCGCTCACTGCTTTGTGTCCTTGGCACAAAGGGTGTCACCACCCAGGGCTAAGGACAACTGCGGGGGATAAAGCAAGGAAGGCCCTTATCTTTGTGCCCAGCACATAGGAGGCACTTGGTGAAGGTCAGCTGTCGGTGGTGCCACTTCCACTGCCATAGCTGCCTGCCCTTGCCAGCATTCTGGCTAATCCTCAAAACTCAGCCAGCCACTCTCTGCCCTATTTTTCAGATGAGGAAACTGAGCCCCAGAGAGATGAACTGAATTCCTAAGGTGCATAACTAGGAAGGGTCAGAGGTGAGTCTTGAGTTCAGGGCTCTTCCCTCCCTGGTCCAAGATCTTCTTTCCATGTCGCTGTCCCTGAGACGTGCTGTGAGAAGAGCCCCAGCATCGCCCCGAGTGACCCCCCAGCCATATGCGGGTCACTGCCCCATCCTGTTCATGCCCAGTGCCAAAAACCCAGGGTGTTCCTTTCACTGCTGCCTCAACAGAGTCTGTTCTTGTCCTGGGGTTTGGACCTTTCACCCCATTTCATATGTCTCTGACCATTCATTCTCTGAACAACTCTCACATGCAGCCTCTCCTCTCCAACCACCTCACCACCCCAGCTTAAACCTGCTCTTTCAGCTGAGCTATTGCCATGGCCTGACTGGTCTTCCTGGCAGGAGTCTGGCCTTCACCCCCAACCTTCAGGGGTTGCCTAAGAGGGACCTTCTCAGACAAGATCGGGCGCGTTCAGGGTGGTATGGCCGTAGACTAGAGGGACCTTCTCAAATGTGAGTCTCATGGGGTCATATTTTCTTTCACAAGCTGGGAGGTGGGTGGGTGAGGGAGAGGAAATCAGCACCTTGAGGTCCTCCCTCTCCCAGCCTCTCACTGTTTTGTGTCCTTGGACAGGTCAACTGCCCTCTCTGAGTTCCCACTTGTCATCTGTAAAGTAGGGATAAAATGTGTCACCACCTGGGGCTGAGGAGAACTGAGGTTCTCGCTCTCTCTGCCATCTCATACAGTTCCCCATCACCAGAGAACATTCTGTGGGGATATTTGTATAGGAAATTACTGATTGAGGTCCAGCAGGTTTATTGGTTGTGGGACTTTGTAGCGCCTTTATTATACTAATTTATGCCACAAAACCCTCTAGTTGATCACTATGGTTGCCTGGAAAATAGTATAACTTCTTAGTTTTAATGACTGACGACTCTAAGAGCACTTAGTTGTTAACAGACTCTCAGCACTGTTGCTGTGCTTCAGTTTCAGAAACCCATTTAGACCCTTAGGCTCTGGGAGGCAGCACTATCACTAACCCCATTTTATGAGTGAGGAAACTGAGGCATAGAGAAGTTAAGTGACTTGTTTATGTTCACCCATAGACACTACTCAGCAATGGAGCTGAGATTCCAGCCCAGACAGTCTCAATCAGCCCTCACGGCCACAACACTAGCCCCAAACTTTGAGGACTTAAGGACTTGTCGTGGTGACAAATACCCACTGTGCATTATTTCCTTTATCCTCCCAACAACTGCTCACTTAGTATATTCATCTTTATGGTTAAGAAAGAGAAATAAAGATGGGGCCTCCCTGGTGGCGCAGTGGGTTAAGCAGCACACTATGAAGCAAACCACAGCCACTGCAGCATGAGTTTGATCCCTGCCACTGGCCAGGGAGGGGACCCATATGGAGCAGCAGATCTCTCCTGCCTCCCCCGCTGCTCCCCTCAGCAGTGTGTTTCAGTCCATCTGCCTGTTCTGCTCCCTACATGACTCTGGTGACTCTTCTCACCCCCCACACCTCTGGCCTCTACCCCAGTTCTTGTATGCACACATGAATAAATCTTTTTTTAAAAAGAGAGAAATAAAGAAAATAAAGAGAACACACATTAATCCAAGAGGTTCCTGGGGCTTGAACCCAGGTTTTCTGTGAACTGTGAATAGCTAGCCTGTTCTTTCTGAACGGGATAAGAAATCTTTTTTTTTTTTCATTAATTTTTTTTATTATTATTAGTTATATTTGACATCATTTGTAGTCCCCAGGGGGTACCCACCACCATTTCACCCGTGCACCATCACCTCAGTCCCTTGTGCACCCTCTGGGATCTTCCCCGTCTTTGCCCTCCCCCCTTCCCCTCCCCTCCCCCATGGTCCCTTTGGTTTATACGGGATAAGAAATCTTTTTTTGAAAGGGCATCTTGCAGGGCTGATGCTCCACAAAATACACACTGGGAAATGCTTCGCTGGCTACCTGGGCTGCACAACCACTGAATTGTGCACTCATGTTTCCAGATGGTGGAGATGAACTTGATGTTGTTTTGTCTGCCCAGCGTGCCCTCTAGCTATTTAGTTCTCCTGGCACCTTGGACACCTACACTCAGGCTTCATCATTGTTTTCTTCTTGACTCATCTCTAAGCAGCTGTCCCCTGTTCTGGTCTCTGCTATACTCCATGGAACAATTGTGCAATGCTGGGCACTTACAGACTGGGCTCCTCTCTTTATTCACGCCCTCATTCAGGTCATTCTTCATTCACTCACTCAATAAATATTTATTGAGCAGCTACTAAGTGCAGAGCATTGTTTTAAGTCTTTGGGGGTATAGCAGTAAACAAAACAGACACAAATTTAGGCCTCTGGGAAAACTGAAATTGCAGTGGAAGAGAACAGACAGCGAACATGGCAAAGAAATGGTATTTACTGTGTTGAAGCTGGTAGGGAGGGTGGGAGAGGGAAGGGGTGTTGGAGAAGGACAACCTGAGATTGTGACCTCTGAGAAAAGACTTGAAGGAGGTGGGGAGGACAGGTAAGACGAAATCCTGGGCAGTCAGACAGGTAGATGGAGCCAGGAACCACAAAAGTGAGGGAGGTGTGTTTCCAGACCCCAGTCGAGGCCCTGTGGCTGCCATGGGCAGCTGAGGGAAGAGGCAGAAGGTGCTCAGGAAGGTTTGTTAATTTAGATTGCTTCCAGAAGGTTTCAGACTCCCCCAGCTGTGTTACCTTCAAACTTTTCATCAGTATTTCAGAAGAGATTTGATTATCACTGATGACATGGTCACTAGCACCCAAGCAGCTTGTTGACTGAGGGAGCAGTGAAGACCCAGAACAGAGAGGTAGGGACCTGCTTTGATTCTGACCTTGGACATTGTCCTCCCATCTTAGCTACTGTTTTGTCACCCGGACGAGGGACTAGAGAATGATCCTTTTAATTCTGGCTTCTTGCTATTTTAGGCACTTCAGTCTCCTTAATAGCGAAATGAGTTTATATTACCTGTTTCTGTTCTTTTCATTGTGGTGTCAAATCAGGCAAGGGTGTGACATATTTTAAACAGAATGTGGAGTTCAGACTAGATCAAGGCCAATTTTAATAAAACTCTATCTTCATGTGGTACTAACTGAATTTACCATTTCTGAACTTGAGATTGCATTCTTCCATTGACTGTAATAGTAGATCTGTGACTTGGGCATACCAGTCTCACTTTGCTAGGTCATCTAATCCACTTGCTCAAAAACAGGGCTAGTGAGAGGAGGACCCAGATTTAAATCCTAGAATCTATAACAGTCTGTGCTGATTTTTTAGTTGCAAGAGGCAAGACTGAGGACAAAGTTAAGCTTAGAGATTAGGACAAAGCTGAGCCCCAAAAAAGGCAAACCAAGGAAAATCCCCAACTTTTACCACTGCTATTGGCTAGAAACAGCTGAACCCAAAAAGTAGGAAAGAGAATGTGAGGGTAAAATACGCCTTGGGAAACTCTGGAGAACCAGAGCTGGGACCCAGGTTTTGGGCCAACTCAGGATGGGCATGATGTGGAGAAGCTACAAGTCTTAGTGGGCAGAGAGGGATGTGCCCCACCCCAGCCAGGGCATCTGTGAATAGCAAAGGGCCTTATCTGGCGTGATATTAAATATATTAAAATAAAAATGAAGGGCCCCACAAAACAAGAGAAATGAATATAAAGGGAGGAGGAATAAAAGAACATCTCTCTATATATATGTATATATGTAATATATATATATAAAGAAGCTAAACAAACTGTCTTTATTAATATTGCTACACCAGTGATAAGACAGATGGATTGGAATTAGATATGGAAAAATGTAATATTCTGCAAAGGAAACTCTAGGGAGACCCAGCGAGTTATGAAGGTCATTTCTTATTAAGGGTGAACTTTTCTATTCTATTCTTCCCTGTCTTGATTCTAACTAAGCCCCTGCCAAAGCCAGCAATTCCCCGCTCCTTTTGTACACTGGAGATGGGCCGAGGCACCCAGTGCCCTCCTCAGCTCATCAGTGCAAGGCTGTTTTTAGCTCTTCCAAACAATTAGCGAGATTGTTGTCCATTCTTGGGCAGTTTTTAGTTTAGTTTTGTTTTTTCAATTGTCTGTTCAAAGTGCCCTGGAGTACAAGCTGCATATTGACTGCATCTCTTGAATACTTAAGATGGGGTTGGGGGGGAAATGGTTTCCTTTTGATGGGTCACAGAAAAAGTATAGAGTCCTAAATTTTGGAAGTAGCTGGCATATTGGGAGGACTATGGGCTTTGAGGTAGACTTGAAGCCCCAAAATATAGGGACCTAGCTATAAAATGTGCATCATAATATGGAGGTTGTGTTGCTGCCTGTGAAGTTCCTATCACAGAGTCTGGAACGTCCAAGGAAAGAACGTTTGTTCAAGGAGTGAATGGGTGAGGTGACATTGGTGAGGTGCATTCTGACATGGCAAGTGCTTGCTAAATGTGTGAGACAGTGAATATGAAGCTTTAGCACAGGAAAGTGTTGTTGGGATTGTTATGGGTTGAATGATTTAATCTTTAAAAAGAAATTCTTGACGCCCAGTTCCTCAGAATGTCACCTGATTTGGAGATAGGATCTTTGTAAAGATCCTGCATAGAGAGAGGTGATTAAGTTAAAATGAGATCATTAGGGCAGACCCTAATTAAAACAGACATGTCTCCTTGTAAGATGGAGGACTTTGGACACAGACAGACACACAGGAAGAAGACCACGTGAACATGAACACAGAGGTCAGGGTGATGCATCTACAACCCAAGGGAAGTCAGCGATTGCCGGCAAACCACCATGGCCAGGCCTTTATAGCTCTCAGAAGGGTCAACCTTCCAGACACCTTGAATTTGGATTTGCAGCCTCCAGGATATATGAGGCAATCGATTTCTGTTGTTTAAATCACCCAGTGTATGGCACTTTCTTAGGGTGGCCCTAGGAAACCAGTCCAGGAAGCATTAGTGAAATGATGTCTGTATAAATACCTGTGTAATGCCAGGAAGGCACAAAGCAAGTTCTCAATGATTCCAAGCAGATGGGTCAAGGAGGAGTCCTGGAGTCCTCGGTGGCTTTTTCAGGCTTTTATTGTACCATTCTATCAGAGGCAACCAGGTACATGGCAGGCTAGGGAGCCAGGATGCCATGAGGCTGGCAGGCCTCCTAGTCCCCGGCACATTTTCACTCTCTGGGCTCTCTCTCTCTCTCTTCTGTTCTCTCTGGTCTCTCTCTGCTTATGTTCTTTGCTTTTCTGCCTCTGCTGTGGCATCCTCATGATGCTGTCCTTATATGCACATGTCTCAGCCCAGATGTACCCACCTGCACATGCCCACACCTTATTGGAGGTGCCCGCCATTAGGCATGTGTGCAGGGAGGACTGTAAGTGTCCATCATCACACCAGTGGTGGGAGGGCAGAAAAGCCTGATAAGTTTTCCATTTACCCTACAACTTGGCTCTACTGGGATAGCGTTTAACTGAATACATGCTTCTAAAATGAATCATTCAGGCCTCCCTGGTGGTGCAAGGGGTTGAGAACCACATTGTGAGGCTTCCCAGCCACTGCAGCGCGAGCTCCATCCCTGTTGAGGGAGGGGTCCCACATGGCACAGCAGACCTCTCCTGCCTCGCCCGCTGCTTCCCTCAGCAGTGTGTTTCAGTTGATCTGCTGCTCTGCTCTCCACTCTGGTGAATCCTCTCACCCCCATGCCTCTGGCCTGTACCCCATCTCTTGTATTCATAAATAAAATCTTCTAAAAAATAAAATGAATAATTCATTAATACAGAAGAAATACTTCACATAGCGGCTGGCATGTGGTAGTATTCATTAAATGAATGAATGAATGAATGAAGGAAGGAAGGAAGGAAGGAAGGAAGGAGGTTATATATAAAGCAAGTGTCCCATAGTGTAGCACATGGGCAGAAGTTCTGTGAGTATTTCTTGTTTGGATGGTCACAGGCTTTAACATGAATGCATCATTTAGTACGAGTCGGGCAGTGGTTCAGGTGACTGACATGTATGCACTCCACAGAGTATGACGTCCCATTTAAAAGACGAGGAAACTGAGAGGCAGAGAGTTTTGGTAATTTTCTCTATTCGTCCTGCGAATGAGTGGTAGAATTAGCTTTCGGATCTGGCTTGTCTACTCTTTAACTGTTTGAAATAAAGCTTGTGAAGGGCTTGGCATGTGAGGTAATCACATTCAAACCAGTAACTGATGGGAGTAGCTGAGCCGAATAGCGGGCACAGGGGCCCATTCCTGGTGGCTGTGCTGTGGAGAGGAGGCGCAGACTCCTTGTTCTGCTAGTGTCCTTCTGACTCAGTCTCCTCAGGTGTTGGAACTTCTAATTTCTCATGGTCAGAATATCAGCCCCCTGCATCCAGCCAGAGTTAGTGCAGCTTTTTCTGAGTGGGGCCCTCTTCTGTCAGTCCCTGGCTTTACTGTCTGTCTTTCTGCTGGGCTTGGAGGAAGCAGACTTGATGCTAAAGAGGGGAGTGGAGAAGGGAGGGTATCAAAGCCTCACACCGTCAGCAAAGTCAAGGGATGGTGGCATGAGCATCCGCCTCCTTTCTGTAATTCCATAATTCATACCAACCCAGTGCTTTGCGCTGACTCAGCACTTTTACCTCAGGGCCCCACAGGCTATCCTATGTTCTCCCAGATGCTTCTGGGCTGTGCCAAGTACCAGGAATGGCAGTGATTTACGATGTCACAGGCCAGTGTTCTCTACCCTGACCACTGCTCTTAGCCACAGATTTAATTATTTAAACAGATTTTACATTTTATGAGCATGCCCTCAGTTCTGGCAGAGGAAAGCCTTAGGAGAAAAAATTTTTGCTTGAAAGATTAAATTTAAGTATGCAAGGACAGAGTACAGGAAACACTCCAAATTCCTGAGTGTGAGCCTGGTGTTCTAAACCCTTCCAAATTTGTCCCATTTTACCAGTCCTGTCTCTTGTTGCAAATAACACATTTCTGTTGCACTTTAGAATAAAGTTTTTATTCTCCTTGAGAGTTCACAGTTTTGTTTCTGCCAATCTGTTTGTAATGCACGCATACCACATACACATTCACACATGCACATATAAGCACTCGTGCACACACACTCTCTCATACAGGGTCTTGCTATGAACCTGATACTATGGTTCGGTTGGGGATCAGTTCATGGACAAAACACATAGGAACCCCTGCCCTCAAGAAGTTTCATTCCATGACAGGAGATTCTTTACCTCATCCCTTGAAGATCCTGTTCTCCTATGAGGGTGCACCTCAAACATTGCTTTCTCTGTCTTGCTTGATCTCCCAGGTGAAATAAATCATTCACATGACACTGTCTGCCAGGGCCTTGCGTCATGGTACATAATTGCTGTTGGTGAACTTGGTGCTCCTCCACTAAGACTGTGAATTCGATAAGGTTTGAGACTGTTGAATTTAGTTTCATCCGAGCACCTGGTACAGTGCCTAACACATAGTTGGTGCTCATAATTTGGAGGCCATTGTAAGGCCCTTTGCTTCTCCTTCCCAACAAAGAGACTCAGAGAATCTCCTGTGTGTTCTCTCCATCCTGACATATCTAGTTCATTTCGTTGTTCATTAATTTGTTCACTAGCTCTAATCCTTCATTAATTTGACATCTATTTATCAAGCACCAATGTATATGAGGTCCTACACTCGGTGCTGGGAATATGTCTGTAAAGACATACAGGGTCCCTGCACTTGGCACATTCACATTTTGGTTGTGGAGTTCTGTGGTTCTCTGGATGTCAGTTACTCCTCAAGGCCTCAGCACATCCAGCAGCTTGTGGGAGGATCCACGCCAAATCTCAGGTCTCAAGGTGTCCCTGTTTTACCTGACTGGCTCAGAGAACAAGGCTGGCTGGAGGAAATGAATCTCACCAATCTTCTTCTTCCAAACTCTACCTCTGCGTAAACTGGGGGCCCTAAAGTCCAAGGCTATTAAAATAATAATGCAAATAATCCATATTTTTCATCTTAAAAGCACTTTGGAGCATCTGATTAATCTTCCCAGTTCCCTTGCGTGTAGGTAAGTCTAAGTTTTGCTTATAGGTAAAGAAACAGAAACACACAGTGATTAAACTGTTGGCCTGAGGCTTTAGAGAAAGTGAGGTTTTGAGCAGGGATTGGATTCTCAGTCCTCAATTATTGTGAACAATTGCCGACTCAAAGGCCCATGTCCCCTGGGTGGCTGGTAGGGAGAGAAGCCAATTTGCCTTGGCGGGGCAGTGCAGCATGGTGGGGGAGAGCTGGAGCTTGGCAGGCGCTCAGATGTGGGTTTAGTTTCTGGCCCTACCACTTACGGTTGGGTGACCCTTGGCAAGCTGTTTAAGCTTTCTGCGCTCCAGTTTCCTCACCTCTTAAACGGAGATAATACCTTTGTTGCAGGATTAGGAGGTAAAAATAAATCAGATTATGAGTGCTTAGCATGTTGCAGGATACCTTTTGCTTGAAGACAGATTTGCTTGAAGACCTTTTGCTGGGACAGAGCATTTGAAATGGACAAGGAATTTAGAGCTTAATAATCATTATGGTCATCATTCCCACCCAGCATCTTTTGGGCACTGGGTACATTCCAGACACTAAAGTATCTTTGCATAATTTCATTAAACATCTGGTATCTTTTTTATTAATATCAGTTGACTGCCACCTCTAGGTCATGTCAGTCACTTGACTACTTTCTCCATGAACCGATGCCCAGGCTCTATGCTGCATGTGGGGGATATGGACTTCCTTGGCACCCAAGAGTTCCAGCCTAGAGCATGGGTCCCTGCTCAGTTGGAGTCATGAATGCCCTCAGTTCACTCCCTTGTTTTCACGGAGCTGCTGGCTAGTCTGAAGTCTTAGTATCATCAGTGGAGATAGTTCCAATTAATCTTTTATAAATAGCTACCATTCTAGATGTGTCTGCACGGTGCCGGACACGTGGCATGCAGCCTTTTGTGTAGTCCTCACAGCAATCCCCTGGAGCAAGAACAATGATCAGCTCAGTTTTATAAGTCAGTTCAGTTTTATAGATGAGAAAACTGAGGTGCCAGAGGGGGGAATCATTTTTGCAAGGTCTTATAGTTGAGCCAGATTTGGGAGGACCTGAGTTTGGTGTCTAAAGAGACTTGTGTCTAATGGGAGAGTGAAGAGGAATAAATTAAAACCAGAGTGCTAATCCAGCTCATAATATGGTGGTATGTCAATTTCAGGCTGTTATCAAATTTTCTGTGCAACTTTAGTAGATAACCCAGTATTTATAACTGGCCCTGGGCTATGTCAGGCATTGTGGATGTTACAAAGCAGGTGAGGATTCCTTTTTCTCCTCAGAGATATATTGAGACAGAAGCATTAGAATTGAACAAGATGCTTGTAACTGCTCACCTCATCATTGACATTCAACATCCTCTGGACTTGTGGTATATTCCAGATCGAAAGGTGTTTGACACAGATGATTCCATTTAATCCTTATCAAATCTCTATAAAATAGGTAGTATTTTCCCCATTTAAGAGAGGAGAAAACTGAGGTATTCTAGGGAGCTCACAAATATTAAATGACCTGCTGAAGGTGGCAGGGTTAGCAAACATGAAATCTGGGTTTTAACTCACATAGGGCTGTGATCACAGGCGGGCTTGCTGTGGCTCCTGTACTGTTCTGCTAGACAAGCCGCCTCTTTTATTTCCTCCCTTGATGCTCCAGCCAGCTTTCTCTTCCAGCGGGAATGAGAATTAATAACTCTAAAGTTGGAAAAGTCACTCCTTGGTTTACACGCTTTTACAGGGCTGCCTTGGGAGGATACTTAACCTCTGTCTGCACCTCCATTTCCTCATTTCTAGCATGTGCCTGCCTCTTGGGGGTATGTCTGTATTATTAATGACAGCAAAGTGATCTGAGCACACGACACTGAGATTCGTGAGAAATGTAAAGTGCGATTAGCCTTGAGAACCAAATGACAGGGCCACATGGAGCTGAAGGACATGGGCACCCTCCATGCTGCAAGGGCTTGGCATAAGCGCTTTACATCATTGTCACTCCTGATCCTCTCCATTCCCCTGCATGGGAGGTGGGTGAAAGGTCATCAGAGTCACAAAGACCCAACAAACTATAGGAGCAAAGAGAGAGCAGGCACCAAAGAGAACGTGTGTCACGGAACCGTCAGTGTTCAATGTATTGCTGCTTGGCGTAGCCACGTGTCTCAATCTACTCAAAGGGATGGGGATGGGAGGCGTGTGTGCCACCTTCAGGCTTGGCTCCTAGATAGCTGCCACTTGCCATCTTGCTCTAGCTTAGTGCTAGAAGGCTGGAGGGAGGTTGGGCCACAGGATGGAAGGGCCCTGGGTCCTTGCCAACTGAAATGATTTGTAATGTAAAAAATAAACTTTCGCCACATCAAGTCATTGAGATTTGGGGTATACTTGTTACATACATTAACATTACTTACTAATAAATAATAAAATTGATGTAACTTTTATGGCATTTGTAGTTTTCCAATCATTTTCTTGTGAATACAATTTGGAGACTACTTGGGACGACTTCGCAGGTTCGGCCTCACAGATAGTGTGTCTTTCAGGAGAAAAGTGTTGCCTTCAACCTTACAGGTATTTGTACAGTGGACATCTTTTCTTTTTTAATGTTTTATTTATTTTTGCTTAGAAGAACTGGTGTGTGGGCCAGAGGTGCAGTGGGGTGGGTGAGAGGATTCATCAGAGACAGAGTGGGGAGCAGAACAGGCAGAGCCATTGAAATACAGTGCTGAGGGGAGCAGCGGGTGAGACAGGAGAGGTCTGCTGCGCCATGTGGGTCCGCTCCCTGGCTGGGGATCAACCTCAAGCCATAATGGTGAGAATGCTGAGACTGGGTCCCTATGCCATCAGGGAGACACTAAACATTTTTTCCTCTGATACCCTGGATGTTAGGAAAACTACAGAGATTGTCAACCTGTGATCAGAACGTTGTGGCCTACTGTTTGGGTACCAACCTCATTGATTAGGGATACCTTCATGATTTCCAGGTGATTTATTAACTCCCAATCTTGTCTCGTTTATAAAATGGGCATAGACAGAAGGCTGGGCTTCTTTGTGTCTGTAGCTCACACCCAGCTCCTCTCTGGAATCACTTTCTAAAACCTGAGCCCCAGAGCATGAAATGTAGAAGGTAACTTAAGAGGGCCATGTAACCCTTCTCTCCAGTGCTTCTTAAATGCTTGAGATTGCCAGAGGTGAGCCAGGACACGAACAGAGCCACACAACAAATGGGACACAACTTTGCTGTAAATGTGCAGAAACATTTTGAATTTTGTTTGGCACATCATAAGCAAACTAGGGAATGTGTTCTTTCCATGTTCTTTACCCAGTCCCAAGAGTTCCCTGCATAAAACTCTGAAGTAGAACATTTTGCAATGCACAAGAGAAAGGACAGTTTGAAACCTGGCTAGGGTCAAGTATAACTGGTGCACCCCTCATTGCCCTGGCACCCCCCAACAAATGGATGCTTCTTCCTAGGTTGCACTGTGGGGCTAAGCTCTGGCTTTTGCCAAACCTCCCTAAGAACTGCCTAGTGAAGATGCACTCACACCTGCACACGGCTCTCACGGGGTTGAAGATGAAATGACCCATTTCAGGAATTCCTCTGGTTTTTATTTAGGGAAGTCTTCTCATTTCCCAAGGAATACTCATTTGCTCGCTGCTGTGAGAAGGAGCCCTGTGCCAGCCACCACATTCCTCCCTTGGCCTCGGCAGCCTACAGCCCCGGTGCCAACGTGTGCACGTGTTTCATTTCACCTAACTTGCTTTTACTCTCATTTATTTTTGTTATTTTTCTTGAGTTTATTGTGATGTCTTTTATGGGTAACTTTCCTCAAATCCTTTAAATTAAGCAGCATATAAATCAATTCAAGAAATTATATAACGCCCAGGAGACCAGCCTTGTTAAAATTTTAAGTGGGCCAGATTTTTGTTTGGTTTGGTTTTCTTTGTGCCACTCCCTCGCCCTTCCCCACCCCCTCCCCTGCACATTAACTGGTCATGCACACAGGCACAACCCTCACTCTTTGCCAAAAATGCCTTTCTAACCCTCCCACCTTTATCCCTGCTTCCTCATCCTTTATTACCCTGATAAATAATCTTGGCAAAGCCACAAAGTGAAAGGAACTAGTAGCTTCAATAAAGCAAAGAGACATGCAAAACTCCCCTTTAATGTCAGCCTCAAATTTTGGATACAAGCCAAGGAATTGTAAATGGGTGCTCCGCCACCAGGGGATCTGCAGGAGAGGAGTCTCAGGGGAAGCGGTAGGGAGGGAGAGAAAGGCTGATGATGGGAACATATGGATTAAAGCAGGGAAGGGGAAGGTCAGGTGTGTCCCCCAAGTCAATGTTGGCTGAAGAGCTGGTGTTACTATTTTTAAGTGGGTTAAGAAATAGACTCCCCCCACCCTAGATTTTTAAAAATTGTAATATTGGCAAGTTGTGCTTAAAATAAGGCCACTAAAAACAGAGCCCAGGGAATTAAGCCTCTACCATTAAACATTTAAAATCACTTTGGCCTTTAAAAATCCATTTGCTAGATTTAAATGATTTTAATACTTATGTTTAAATACTCTCACCCTATTTTGCTTTTTATTTTAATTTTTCGGTTGTAATTCTCCCTCCCTCTGGATTCCTAACTATAAAGTCTCAAGTGTGTGTGTGGGTTTTTTTTTTTTTTTTGGTAACTGAATCATAATTCATTTTGACCAGGTTCACTGTCGGGTCATCTCTTCTGAGTGGTTAGAGACCGAGGGTGGGAAATTAGGGTCCTGACAGAATTGCTACAGGGTCAGTCCTGTCAAGGTATATTGACCTCATCAGCTTGTGGGAAACAAATCTTGCCTGTTTGAGTTCTGGAGACAATGAAGTGGGACACAGATCTTACCCCATTCATTGTATGAAGCTTGTCACCCTATTATGTGCTGAGGCGAGTTCGGCATCAAAGACACAACTCAATCCCTAAAGTTTCCCGAGGGGAGAAGTGGAGAGCAGAGAGGTCATATGATTGCCCACTTGACCACAGAGAGGCCACAGCTAGTACCAGCATCCAGGCCATTAGACTCTTAGGTTGGGGAGCTTCTGCCTAGCTGGAGGTCCATGAAAAATAACATTTTATCAAGCTTCTCCTACGTGTTCGGTGTTTTACTGCTGCTGCTACTCCTGCCGGTATCAGGTATTGCTCGTTGAATGTCTGCTCCTCGAATGTCTGCTCCTCGCTAGACACCAACCATCCTTTATAAGTTCTCCCATACATTTTGTCTACCTCTTACTTAACCCATGAGAGCAGTATTAATATTCCCATTTTACAGATGGGCAAGCAACCTAGAAAAAGTTAAGTTACCCAAGGACACAGTGAGGAAAGGGGTGAGCTGGGATATGAACACAGGAAGAATTGCTCTTGTTCATTCTGAAACTTTATCTACTCCACCCCGCCCTCCCCCCCAGGAAAATGTTCTCATTCAGCTAGCTAACTTTTACAGAGCCCTGCGGTAGATGCTTGTGACTCGAGGTGTGGGTAAAAGATGTCCATTTCTGAAAAGCTTTCTCACCTCCCTGCTCCATTATGCTTTCTGCTTCTCTGCTCCATTGGCACACACATTGGGGGCGCCCATGTGAAGAATGGAAAGAACATAAAAGTCTGGGCAATTTCTGCTCCAATTTGACTTGTCATGATATTGGTCATAATCCCTAACCCTGAACTGATTTCCTTCATCTTTTTTTTTTTTAAAGATTTATTTATTTATGCACACAAGAGCTGGGGTACAGGCCAGAGGCACAGGAGGTGAGAGGATTCACTAGTCATAGTGGGGAGCAGAACAGGCAGATCAGCTGAAACACAGTGCTGAGGGGAGCAGTGGAGAGAGGCAGGAGAGGTCTGCTGTGCCATGTGGACCACGCCCCCTTCCCCGCCCGGCCGAGGATCGAACCTGGATGCTTCACAGTGCACGCTCAACTTGCTGCACCACCAGGGAGGCCCTCCCTCCTCTTTTGAAGTAGAAATACTGTCAATCCTTGTAGATCAAATTCAATCACGACCTGTGCCTGACTCACAGAGGTGCTCAGGAAGTGACTCTCCTGTGCTTCAATATCCCCCACTGCTCTTCTTGCTCTTAGAGACTGACAGAGTATCAACTCCCTCAAACGTCCCAAGAGACCTGAGCTCCTATGTCTTCCCCTCCTGTGTGAGACCTGGGGCCTGGAGGTTCTGGGAAGGCAGGTAAGTGAGAATCTATGTCAGGTGATTCTGAGTCATGAGTCATGAATTTTGGTTACCATTGAGAAGCATTAGTTCATCAGACTCCTCACCTAGTACCTAATTCCTGTCTCACTGCAGGGGGTAACAAAGATTTTCTTAGTGCACATGTACTTGGAGGAGAGGAAAACTACTATCTCCAAGTCATGACTTGGGAGCAGGAGTTGCCCCCAGAGATGGATGCCAACAGCTTCCTGCAGACATTGAGGTAGGGCAGTGAATAGGAGCCAGGCGGTTTGGTGATAAAAATTTTTGGGTGTGTGTGTGTGTGTTCATATGGGCACATGTTGGCTGATCTTGATTTGAACTATTTCCTTTATGAGAAAGTTCTCTAGGTCTCTCAGGAAGCTATAGGCTCTCTCTGTTTTAACCTAGTAGGTTGGAGACTCGCACAGATATGGTTACTCTCATTACCACTGGGAGCATTGGCTGTTATCAGAACCTGGAAGCTTACAAAATTCCTTTAGAAGTCCAAGTTCCACCTCTTGAGAGCTTGAAAAGAAACTCTGGGTGTGAATTAGTCTCTTTATATTTTATTTTATTTTTAATTAATTAATTAATTAATTAATTTTTTGCGATGTTTGCTTTCTTTTCTAGGTGTAGTCCCCATAGAGTTTCCACCACCAATGCACCCGTGCACCATTGCCATAGTCCCTTGTACTTTTCCCATCCTGGCCTCGATCCCTTTCCCTCCCTCTTCCCTGCAGATGACTCTGATCTGTAGTTGTCTGTTTATTTTTGTTTTGTTTTGTTGTTATCTCTTTATATTTTAAGGCTTGTCCTCTAGTAATGCTGGGTAGCCAGGTTAGGACCCATTTGAACAGTGGGTAGGTGGTAGTTTAGGAGCCAGACCTGGGCTTAAGCCCCCTCTACTATGTACTAACCAGAGATCATCTCATTTGCTCTTCAAAACCCCTCTTACTGGCATATCTCAGCATCCCCCTTGTAGAGAAGGAAAAAGACCTAGAGGATTGCCCAGCTAGGCAGGGCTACCTACCTTCCCTCCCTGCCCCTCCCACTCCCCCTCCAGGATCAGCACACGTCCCGTCCCTGTTACTAGCACACCTATGGATGCATGGACATGAGATATCCTGGCACTGACTATGCAGGAGAGCCAGAATTGGACACACCCCTCTCGGCAACAATGGTCATTTATTTAAAAAAGTAAATTACAATTGGCGCATTTTCAGTCTGCAACAATAAAGAATAATTTCTCTTCCTTGTGCACAAGAGCTCCAATTATGATTTAATTCAATTCCGATTAACTATGCTTTGATGGCATTTCCATCACATTAAAAAAAATGTATTAGCCAAGCATAATGTGTTTTGACTATAGTTCTGATGCTAATAAGGAGGCTGTTTGGTGGCTATGATCCCACACTTCATTCTGCAGTTGTAAAGAACGAGCGAGAGAGAAAAAAAGATGCACAAACAACTCTGAGCAAGCCCATGTAGAGGGTGTTATGATTTGGAGGTGTGTCAGGGACTGGCAGCATACACTTGGTATTCACAGTTTGTTCTCAAAATTGCTGCCGGAGATGCCTCTGGAAAAGTGTGGGCAGGTACCGATGGCTCTTCTGCATCGGGTGATTTCCTGGGCAGGCAGGGAGAGGCTTGAGGATGGAGCTGACTGCATAGCCTGTGAGTCAGTGTCGGCAGCCCTAGCCCCATTTGGGCAGTATAGTGCCAGGAAAGGCACAGAGCAGGTTCTCATTGATTCCTGCAGGTGGGTAGAGGAGTCTCGGAGCCCTTGTGGCTTTTTCAGGGTTTTATTGCTGTTTATATCAGAGGCGACCAGGTACATGGCAGGCAGGGGTGCCTGGGTGGGGATGGGGGGACGGCCAGGAGGTTGGCAGGCCTCCTAGCCCCTGGCAATCTTCACTCTCTGGGCTCTCTTTTCTGCTGCTTCGACCTTTCTCCCCTTCTTTTCTCTCTGCTTCTCTTCTCCTGGCATCCTCGTGATGTCACCATTATATGCCTGTGTCTCTACCCAGGTGCACCCACTTGCAAATGCCCACTTAGGCACGTGTGCAGGACCCCAAGTGCCCATGGTTGACACCAGTGGGGGGAGGGTGGAAAAGCCTGAGCACTTTTCCATTTACCCTACAGGCAGTGACAAGCTTGTCTCTTCCATCTCTAGGGCTCTCTTGCAGGCCACAGCCTTTGGCATAGCTTCTGGGCCTGCTCACTTGGTCTCCAGTTGGACAATGCTCTGAGATGCCCTCTCGCCATGACTGGTGCCGTCCTTGGACCCAATTGCCCCGGACAGTCATCCCTGAAGAAAGGGAATGACTGGCCCAAGCCTCTGAGCTGACACTTTCTATATAGTCACTATTCTTCAATAACTGCCTAAGGGAAGTTTTCTTTCTCTTTCTTTCTCTTTTTCTTATGTTTGCTTTCTTTTCTAGGTGTACTCCCCATAGAATTTTCAGCACGAATTCTCCCATGCGCCATCACCATAGTCCCTCATGCTCTCCTGAGGGAAGTTTTCATTTTTGTTTTATAGAAGAGGAAACTGTACCAGATATGCACTTGTTTGCCTTGAAATTCATCTCCTGAAGCTTAGGTTGTCTCTTAACTTCTATTTGGCCAGGGGATCTGGCTGGCTGGCTTCCCTGCCTTTGGCCAGTGGGAAGCATTAGCTTTAAGATGGAGGTGAGTGGAGGTTGTGTTCTCTGTGAAAGTGACTTTAGAAAGATCTGCCAGGGATGGTTCCCGCCTCCACAGGGAGACACCAGCCCAGGTGGAAGAGTCACAGACTTCCCTGACCTTGGGGTGGGGCCTGCACCGTCCTGCTGTGGTTAGTGTCTGGTTGCCTCGTTCTTCCCTTTTGGAATTTCCCACTGTCCATGTCCTGCACTTTCTATACAACTTTCTATAATAAATTTCTTCTGTTTTGAATATTCAAAGCTGTTTTGTTTCTCTGGCTGAAACTGAAATTGCAAGAGGTTAAGTAACCACTCAGCATATCCATCTTCAACACTTCAGTATATTTCCTTCCAGATTCTAAAAATGTGCATACTGATTAAATGTTATATTTGGATCATAAACTTTTATATCTAGATATATATTTTTATATCTATTTCTCTAGATTTATAACAATCATATATGTATAAGGTATATGACACACATATACATACAAATATAAAACATAGTGCTTATAAACACAATAGAGTATATAACTTATAATTATATATGTGTATATATGTAAGCAATCAAAATATAGATGGGTGTACTATAGATATGATTTAGTGTAATGTTTATGACATTGTGAGAATTTTATTTCTCATATATAATTTCAAAGGTATAGATAATAGAAATTAAAGAATATTTACTGTTAGTTGTAAGGATTGTCCAAGTTAAGCATGACAAAAAAAAAAACAAAACAAAACATGTAGCAACTAAGCACATATATTACAGTCTCTACCCTTAAAGATAAAAGGAAGAAAGATGAACAGATATAGACAGACTGTTGTTTCCAAAAGATAATGAAAAACCCAACCTAAAAGAAAACATCACAGAAATGAAAGAAAACTTCAAAGTGTATTTTGTGTTACAGAAAAATTTAATCGGAATCTGAATCCGATGAAACAAGGACTCAACAATGAGAAATTAGATGACAAGTTAACACACTGAAATTAAGAGAACTAACAATGTTAAGAAAATTGAAGACTCAAACGACAGTATCATAGAAACAAGTTATAAACTAAAAGAATTTAGCCAGTTGAAAATTGTATTTTTGATTTAGAGAAATAGTTACTGTAATAATAGTGAAAAATGAGAGAAGGGACAGAAATTAAGGTGATTGGAAGAAGGTAATGAATGTGAAGGACAAAGTTGATTAAAAAGTAAGCTCAGTATTAGCATCATTGCTAAAGAGAACAGAACAAGTGGAGGAGAAAATATATTTCATTATGTTATCTAAGGATTGAGGGACATACCATACGTCAGAAAAAGAAGAAAAGGAATCAGTTGGTAAACAAGAGGAATATGTTATCACTACCAAACTTGAATAGTGAGAAAACAATTCTTCACCATTCCACAAGAAAAACAAAGCACCTTCAAGGAGGGAATCAAGCTGACCTTCAATTTCTCCACAATGATGTTCATTGCTAGAAGATACTAGAGCAATGCCTAAAGAGTTCTGAAGAAAAGACAGAGGGATAACCATGACCATAACTAAACATTGTGAAAATGTAAAGGCAAAAGGTAGACATTCAAACATGAAATATAAGGACTCAACACACATGTCCCCTTCTAGAAAACTACTCTATTGAAATCCATTCATCAGTGGTGTGAATGGAAAGGACACAGTAGGACCCCTAGCACTCAAAGGGAGAGCTGGAGAAATGTTTACAAAATAAAGGGGGAAAAGTGACATCCAAGATTGTTATAGTCAGCTAAATTGTTAGACGTGAATGTAACAAAGGAGAGATTATAAACAGAGATTATAAACATAAGCTTCTGATAAAGAAAAAACTCAGGTCAATGATGACATTCATCCATTCATCCATTCGGAGATGAACCAATACACAGATGTTTTGGTAAAGGCACCACTATACCAATTTAAAGAAGGCAAAAAAAAAAAAAATCAGACTAAAAACTACAGGAATTACAATTATTTAAGAGAATTTATACCCTATAAATGTTAACAGCAAAGTTACTAATACACGCTCAAAATTAGGAAATGAGGCAAGGATGGAGGGAGGATTCTAGAAGCCTTAATTTTTCATTTTACACAGGGATTGGAAAAGCAACACAATCAAAACTTAGACTTTGGAATAAAAACAAACAAACAAACCAAAAACATGACTTAAACAAGATATTTTCAGAATATTATTTTCATGTTTTATTTATATATTTGTTTTGCACTAAATTGTTTTGCTAAGTGGAGATAATGGAGTCCTAATCCCCACACTGTGACCCTGTTTTGAGAGAGGGTCTTTAGAGAGATCATCTAGGGAAAATGAGGTCACTGGTGTGTGCTCTAATCCAATATGACTGGTGTCCTCATTAAAAGGGGGAAACCTGGACATGGAACCATGCACTACACAAGACAAAGAACCCCTGGGAGCTACAGGGAATCTAGGAGAGACCTGGAGCTAATTCCTTCAGAGGGAGCATGGCCACGCCTACATTTTGATTTCTGGCTTCTGTGACACTACAAATTTCTGTTGTACCGCTTAGTCTGTGGCACTTCGTTACAGCAGCCTTAATACAATAACTTTATATTTTTAAGAATGTTGTTTTATAAATGACTTGTCTTGTGGTAGAGATATATTTGCCTAGTCCTACAGCATTGGGTAAAGCACCACATTATGAAGCTAACCACATCCACTGCAAATGAGTTCAAACCCCGGCCAAGGAGCTGACCCACATGGTGCAGCAGACCTCTCCTGTCTCGCCTGCTGCTCCCTTCAGCTGTGTGTTTTGTCCATCTGCCTGTTCCATGCCCCACTCTCTCTCTGGTGAATCTTCTCACCCCCCACAACTCTGGCCTGTACCCCAGTGCTTGTATCAAATCTTTAAAAAAAGAGATATATTTATCTAAAGTTAATAGTCACTATTTTACTTCTATTTGTATTTTTTCTGTGAATGAAGTAAAATAAGTGGAATAATTTGTTTCCCTATAATCATGTTATATGAAATTATTTTCCGAAATTATGTCATCTTTACAAATACTAACTATTCACTCTTACCTACTTGTCTCTCTCTGGACAGGTTCAGAAGTGCATCTGGAATGTGGTCACCTTATTTTAATGATGCTTATTACTAGGTGGTAGCTTTTGGTTGATTCACTTTCTCTCTCTCTTTTTTTTCCTCCACTCCCCCTTTCTCAGTCATTACTTGCTGTTCGAAAAGTTTTCCAATGAACTTAAATTAAACATGCTAATACTGCAGTGAAAACTCCTTATATTTTTGTTCCTGTATTCATACCCCATTTTTGAAAAATTGTGGCATCTTATAGTGTTCATACTTTTAAGGCTCTTGGAAGCCTGTGGTTAAGTGCCTGTCTAGTTTAAAACAGTTTATAGTCACACAAGCAATGTGCTATGATGCCTACCTTTTATACTACTGCAGTATAGAGTGCTATTATTATTAAAGTAGCAATTTGAGGGGCTAAAAATGGCATCTGGTTTTAATTTGCCTTTCTTTAATTACTACAGAGACTGAACATTTCTCACAAATCTAGGGGCTACTTGTACTTCTTGTTCTGTTCTGCTTTTATATCTCTTCTCTGGTTCTTATTTATGAGTACATCAAACACACATGCACACACAACCATCTGGCCTGTTTGTTGCTAGTATTCTCATCTATGCTTTGCTTTTCAATCTTGTTTTCCATGTTTAGACATGTTCATTAATTTTAAATATTTGAGCCTGAGATTTATTTTGCTGTCATTTGTCTCATTTACTAATTGATTGATTTGTGGATATGTTTTATCTTTCTTTTGTGCACACATCATGTTCTCCCAGTACCTCTGTATTCCTCAAGTGCACCACCTGTCCTCCCACCCCCCGCATTTCCCCCTCATTATTTTAACATTATCAAAGTATACAATCCAGTGGCTTTTTGTGAACTCACAACTGTTGTGCAACCATCACCACTAATTTCACAGAATTTATGTCACAGCAAAACAACAACAACGACAACTAAACCTATGTTCGTTAAGCATTTATTCTCCATTTTCCCATCCCTCCCAAGTTCCCAACCCCTGACAATCACTAAATTGCTTTCTGTCTCTTGATTTACTAATTCGGGACATCTCATATAAACAGAATCATCTATTTTGTCTTTTGTATCTAGCATATTTCACTTAGCATAAACTTTTTAAGGTTTATCTGCGTGGTAGCATGTCTTAGCACTTCACTCCTTTTCATAGCTGAATGCTACTTCACTGCATGGCTATATCACATTTCATTTATCCATTCATCAGTTGTTGGATGTTTGGGTTATTTCTGTTTTTTTTTTTTTTCCTAGTACAAAAATGCTGCTATCGATATTTTTGTGTGCAGTTTTGCTTGGACAACTTTTTTTTTTAATTCTCTTGTGTATATACCTAGGAGGAAAATTGCTGGCTCATATGATAATTCTATCTGAAAATTTTTAAGGAACTGCCAAACTGTTTATTACAGTAGTTGCACAACTTCTACCAGCATGGTATGAAGTCACAATTCTATCACATCCTCCCCAACAGTTTTTATTTTTTGTTTTTTAAAGATTATAAGAGTTTTAGTGGGTGTACAGTGGTATCTCATTGTAGTTTTGATTTGTCTAATATAGTTTTGATTTATCTAATGACTAGTGATACTGAGCACCATTTCTTTTTTTTCCAGTTTTAAAAAATATAATTGATATATAACATTATCTAAGTTTGATGTGTAAAATGTAATGAGTAGAAACACTCATATTCTGCAAAATGTTTATCACAATAAGGTTAGTGAATACATTTTCCACTTCATATAGGTATCACTTGTTATTAAGTTGAGAACATTTAAGATTTACCCTCATAACCACTTTCGTGCATATAATAAGTATTACTGACTACAGCCACCACGGTGTACATTATATTCTGGAGCTTATTCACCTTATAATTGGAAGTTTGTACCTTTGACCTATACCGCCTCAATTCCCCCCAGCTCCTGGTAACTATGAATCTATTCCTGTTTTCAAGCATTTGATGTTTTTAGATTTCACATGTGGGGTCATACAGTATTTGTCTTTCTCCATCTGACTTATTTCACTTAGATTACTGCCCTTAAGACTCACCTATGTTGTGAAAAAGGGAAGAATTTCCTTTTTTTATGACTGGATAATATTCATACACACGTGTGTGTGTGTGTGTGTGTATACATTTCAACTTTTCTTATCCATTCACCCCTTGATGAACACCTAGGCTATTTCCATATGTTGGTTATTATGAATAAAGTTGCAATGAATATGGGGGTGCTAATATATCTTCAAGATAGTAATTTCATTTCCTTTAGATATATACCCAGAAATGGGAATCACTGGATCATATGGTAGTGCTAGTTTTAAGTTTTTGAGATATTATCTGTACTGTTTTCCATAATGGTGGTACTATTGTACTTTCCATATTCCTATCAGCATGCACCAAGATTCCCATTTATCTGCATGCTTTGCTTTCTATCTCTTGTTTCTTTGATAATAGTTTTTCAAACAGCTATGAGGTGATGTCTCCTTGTGGCTTTGATTTGCATTTCCCTGGTGATTAGTAATGTTATGTGCATATTCATGACATGGTCATTTGTAAGTCTTTTTTTGAAAGATACCTGTCCTAGCCAATTATCTGTTTAATAGTTTGGGTTGTTTGTCTTGAGTTATTGAATTGTAATAGTTCTTTAAAAATTTTGAGTAATAAGTCCTTATCAAATGTTTTATTTACAAATACATTCTCACAATCTGTAAGATGTCTTTTTTACTTTCTTGCTAATATCCTTGGATAAATAACAATAGTTTATTTTCAAGATGTCCAATTTATCTATTTTTTTCTTTAGTTGTTTGTACTTGGGTATCATATCTAAGAATCCATTAGTAAACCTGTGGTCATGAAAATTTATACTTATATTTTCCAGTAAGGTAGCGGTTCAACTTCATTATTTTGCATTGACCATGCAGTGTTCCCAACATCATTTTTTGAAAAGATTATTCTTTCTCCCACTGAATAGTCTTGGTCCTCTTGTTGAGAATCAGTTGAACTTTGACCCATAGTTTTATTTCTGAACTGTTAAAATCTCTTCCATGGATTTATGTCTGTCCTTGTACAGTACCATACTGTCTTAATTACCATTGCTTTATAGTAAGTTTTGAAATATGAAAATGTGAATGTCATCCTTAACCCCTAGAATGTGATTTTTAGTATACATTTGTTAATTTCTAAACATAAGTTAGCTGTATTCAGATAAGGATAAACATTTATGGAATAAGACATTCTAACAAAGGGCCTCCCTGGTGGCGCAGTGGGTTAAGCAACGCACTATGAAGCGGACCACAGCCACTACAGCAAGAGTTCGATCCCTGCTGCCGGCCAGGGAGGTGACCCACATGGCGCGGCAGACCTCTCCTGCTGTGCCTGCTGCTCCCCTCAGCAGTGTGCTTCTGTTGATCTGCCTGTTCTGCTCCCCGCTCTGTCTGTGGTGAATCCTCTCACCACCCCCACACCTCTGGCCTGTACCCCAGTGCTTGTATGCATAAATAAATAAAAATCTTAAAAAAAAGACATTCTGAAAAATTAAGGACTTTTGATGAATGAATATTGGATATGTTCTTACTTATTTAGATTTTCTCTAATTTCTTTCAACATTTTGTGATTTTTTTAAAAGTACATTTCATTTTTAAGTTCATTTGTTTTTTATTATTTTTAATGTAACTGTGAATGGAATTGTTTTCCTCATTTAATTTGAGCACTCATCACAAATTATGTAGAAATGCAATTGATTTTTGTGTATTGACCTTGTATCTTGCAACTTTGCTGATGTTGTTCTTTAGTTGTAATTTTTAAAGTGGATTACTTAGGATTTTCTATTTATAATTTCATGCCATCTGTGAGTAGACCTAACTTTCTTTTTTCTTTTCCAATTGGATGTCTTTTATCTGTTGTTCTTGAGCAATTGCCCTGATTAGGAGTTTCAACACCATGCAGAACAGCAATAAGAGTGGGCATGGTCTTAGTGGAAAGTGCCAGTCTTTCGCTTTTAAGTGGAGTGTTAACGATTTTTTTTAATAGATGCTTTTTAATCAGGTGGAAAAATTCCCTTCTATTCCTAGCATGTTTAATTTTTGTGTGTGTGTTTTGATCATGAAAGATTATGAAATTTTTCAAAATGCTTTTTCATATGCTGAACAGACCTTGCATTGCTCATATAAATACCACTTGGTCATAGGCTATAACCCTTTCAATATGCTGCTAGATTCTATTTGTTAGTATTAAATTGAGGAATTTACATCTGTATTTATAAGTGATCATTTCTCTCTCTCTCTTTCTCTCTGTGTGTGTGTATGTGTGAGAGAGAGGTGAGAGAGAGGTACCTTCCCCAGAATTTTTTGTTTTATGTTGCTGATGCCTATTTAGGATAATAGTTGTTTCATAGAATTAGTTTGAATGTGTTCTCATCCTCTCTGTTTTTTGAATTGGTGTTAATTTCTTTAAATGTTTGAAAGAATTCACCAGTGAAATCATCTAGTCCTGAGCTATCTTTTGTTGAAAACTTAAAAAAAATTTTTTTGATTACAGCTCTTGGTTTATGTCTGTTTACATTTTTTTTAACCTCTTCGTGAATTTGATAGTTTGGTGTGTCTAAAAATTTGCCTGTTGTATATAGATGAATTTATTGGTATACAAATGTTCAAAATGCATTTTCTTATAATCCTTCTTACTTTTGTAAAACTGGTGAAAATGTCACTATTTTTATTCCTGATTTTAATAATTTTAGTCTTTTCTCTTTGGTTCTAGATTAGTTAATTCAGCTAAAGATTTAAAAAATTTAAACATTTCTTTCTTTGTAATAGCTTTGGGTTAATTTATTTTCTTTTTTTAAATTTCTAAAGTGTAAGCTTAGCTTATTAATTTGAGATCCTTCTTCTTTTATAATTTAGGCCTTTAAAGTTATGAGTTTCCGCCTTAATATCACATTCACCCTACCCCATGAGTTTTGGTATGTTGTATTTTGATTTTTCAGTCATTTGATGGTATTTTCTAGTCTTGTGATTTTTTTTTTTCTTTCACCCATTAGTTGTTTAAAAGTGTGTCTTTAATGCATAATAGTTGTGAACTTTCCAGATTTCCTCTGCTATTTGCTTCTAATTTAATTCTATTTTGTACAGAGAAGATACTTTGTATGATTTCAATATACACACAATTTCAATTTAAAAATTGGTTTTGACTTGTTTTGTAGTCTAACATATGACTTATCTTTCATGTGCCTTTGAGGAGACTATGTATTCTGCTGTCATTTGGTGGTATATTCTATTTATTTCTGTGCTATCTAATTGGTTTAATATTGTCCTAGTCATCTGTCAACTTTTTTTGTCTGCTTATATTATCCATTATTGAAACCAAAGATGGTTATATGTAATATATAACTTTTACCCTTTCATCCTTTAGTTGTTGATGTGTTTTTAATCTAAAGTGAGTCACTTTTAGATAGTTTATATTTGGATCTCTCATTTTTTCTTTTACATCTATCCTGACTTTTAATTTTAATTTAAGACATTTGTACTAATTATTACTTATAAGTCAGGACTTCTGCCATTTTTCTCTTTGTTTTCTGTATGTGTTACATATTTTGCTCTTCAATTTCTCCATTACTGTTTTATTTTGCATTAAGGAGATATTTTATGTAGTAACATTTTTATTCCTTTCTTATATACATATATATTTTTTCTTAGTGGTTGCCTATTGATTACCATTAATGTCTTAATTTATAACTGTCAAATCTGAATAAAGAGCAACATAGTTAATAGTATACAAAAACATGACCACTATATAACTTTGTCCTTCTTAATATTTTAAAAAAAATCACATTTTTGTACATGTGTACCCATCAATATAGATTAGTAACAATTATTTTATGTAGTGGTTTTTTTCAGTAATATAAGAAGAAAGAAGAATTATAAACTATAACTATGTTAATATTAGCTTTTATATTTACCTATGTTGTTACCTTTACACGAAAACTTCATTTCTTCATTAGATTCAAGCTACTGTTTAGTTTCCTTTCATAACAGGCTGAAAGACTCCCTGTAACATTTCTTTTAGAACTAATTTACTAGTAGAAAACTACTTCAATAGTAAATGTGTCAGAATCAAAACTCTTCTTTGACAGTTTTTATCTTTCAGTACTTCTTTTTTTTTTTTTTTTCAGTACTTCTAATAGGTAACTACATTGCCTTCTAGCATCTTTGGTTTCTGATAAGAAATCAGTTGTTAATTCTATTGAAAATCCTTTGTATGTAATATATTTATTGTTTCTCTAGTGCTGCATTGAGGAGTCTATCTTTGGCTTTTGACAACTAGCTTGTCGTATTTCTTGGTGTGACTCTTTTTGAATTTTTCTATCTGTGATTTGTCAAACTTTGTGGATGTATAGATGTATGGCTTTCATTGAATTTGGGAAATGTTTGGCCACTATCTCTGAAAAAATTTTTTTCTGCTCTTTCTTGTCTCTCCTGTCTTAAAGTGACATATGACAATATGATATATGGTGTCTCATAGGTCTCTGAGATACTGTTAATTTCCCCCCATTCTTTTATCTTTCTTTTCCTCAAGTCGAATAATCTCAATGGAAATAGATTTAAGATCACTGATGTTTTCTTTTGTCTGCTTGAATCTTAATTTGAAACACTTTAGTAAACTTTTCAATTTATTTATTATGCCTTATGTTCTTCAGCAATTCTCTTTGGTTTCTTTTTTTATAATTTTTGTCTCTTTTTGACATTTATATTTGTTGAAATATCATTTGTTTTTAATGCTTTATCCATGGTTTCTTTTAGTAATTTGAATACATAAAATCTTTGTCTAGTAAGTGTAATCTTAACAATAGCTGAGCTTTTTTTTAATTAGGGATAGTTTCTTTTTATTTTTAATTTTTGTGTGGAAGAAATGGGGTGAAGGCCAGAAGCGTGGGGAATAGGGTAGAGTGAGAAGATTCACCAGAGACAGAGTAGGGAGCAGAACAAGTGTATTTACTGAAATACATCACTGGTGAGACAGGTAAGGTCTGCTGTACCATAGGTGGGTTAGCTCATTGACTAACCCATAGTAATGATAGCACTAGGATTTAACCCCGAGGCCACCAGGCTGGACCTTTGGGGATAGGTTCTGTTGATTTTTATTTTCCTGTGTATGGGTTATATTTTATTCTTTATTTGTATACCTCACCATTTTTTATTAATAACTGGGCATTTTGAATGTTATTTTGTGGTGACTGGATATCAAATGTTCCCTTGACCTAGAGTTTGTGTTGATGTCTGGTATATTCATTTGTTTAGTAACTTTTATGAATAAAGTTTAAAAAATATTTATTCTTTTTTGTGTGGCCATTGAAATCTTTGTTTTGGTAACTTAGTAGTCAGCCAGTAATTAATAGAGATTGACTTAAATGCTGAGGGTTAGCTGTTTTTGACAATGTATTTGCCTGGTTTCTATAAACTGTTGACCACTTCCCTGACTTCTGATAAAGTTCATGCTTATGGTTTTGTTAATGTAGTCACTTCTTTTGGGTTTCCTTATTCTTTCATTTTTTTCTAATTTCATTGGGAAGTAATTTTTTGTTATATTTTTGTTAAATGAAAGAACAATTGTAGTTATTTTTGAGCACCTACTAGGTATAAGAAACAGTGATAAATGTATTCATGTTATTATACTATTCAAATCTAAAGACAACACTATGAGCTAGGCATTATGACCATCATTTATATTCAAGTCTCAAAACACATGTCTAACTGTCCTTGTTAGTAAGCTCGAGGAGGTCACCCTTGAATCGATGTATAAATGCCACAGGGAGGATCTGAGCCAGCCTGACATGTCAGATTCTTACCATCGTTGGCAGACTTGACTGTCAGGACCCAAACTTGACTACTTTCAGGGAGCCTTGAGCAATCTAGTGTATACAAAGGCCACCAGTTTCTAAATCTGATTAACCTGGGTGTCTATTATATCTGCACCACTTCCAGTTTATTGTGCCTTCACTGCTCTGAACTCCAATTTTCATACCTCCAATATGGGCTTAATATTAAATGCCTTTAAATGAGTAAGTTCCTCCTAATGGACTTGGGGATGCAGGGGAACCTTTTAATAAGGTTAAAATCTAAGGCCCACTCCTTTCCCAGAAGGAAGGTTTCTGTAACTTGAATAAGTAAAGGGAATTGACTAGGTGACAAAAGGAAACAGGCCATAAAATCGATCTTTTTGACCCTGAAAGCAGAAGCAGGGCTAGGGCACACTGTGTCAAAGGTCAATGACCAAGACCAGACATACCGAACTAACTGGCCCACATTAACTCCTTAGTCATGAAAAGCACAAGAAAACAGGTTACTCCTCCCATGCACTCTTCCCATGTAGACCTTTCCTGTCTTGTCTGGGCTTTATCTTAGCAGTGTATTTCAACAAATACCCCTTTCCTGTCTCCCACTCTGTCTTGGTGAATTCTTTCACCTCTGTGCTTTCAGTCTCACTCTGATCTTCCCACAATAAGAAATTTCAATCTGCTCTGATTTAAGGGGGAAGAAGCTTGTGTTTTGTGCACAATCTTATTATCCAGGCACTGTGTAGGCATTCAAGGTTGCAGGTTGTATCTACCACCCTCCTTATTTTACTGTAGAATTCTCTGGTTTTGAAGGTCTAGTTTTTGAAACTCATGTTTTCTGTTTTCTCCATTGCTGTGCCTTCAGTGAAGGTGTTCCTTCCTACCTCAGCTTTCTTTTTTTCTCAGCTTTACTTGTTAAATTCTATCAAGTTTCATATCAAAGACCACCAGTATTGGTAAGCCCATCCTATCTTTCAGTCCCTTTAACCTCTGGCCTTCTTGCCTGGAGTGCTATGTTTTCTCACATATTCTCACTCACTTGCATCGATAGCGTCCCTTGAGAAGGTTATAGGCAGTAGCCAGTTAAGGAGCAAGCAATTGTTTAACCTATTTTATAAATGCTCTGGGCCCACAGAGTGGTTATTATGGATACTCTGTTAGCAATTTACATTACTGTAGTGTGTATGAGTTATGGTTTTTGTAGATAATTTTAAAATAGATTTTTGTTGTCATCATTCTTGGGGTGTTTTTATACAAAATTAGTTATTTTGGGGAGGACAATGTGTTTACTCAGATGAACATAATCCCTTGGAGTGGAAGAGGGTGTGAGAGGCCCTTCACATAAGTATGAGCTCTATGAGCTGATTCTGAATTAATCAAGACTGTGTCTTGCTTTTTGGCACCTTAGGCACAAAGTTAGTGCTCTGGAAATGTTGAATTTATCATATTGAATTTAATATATACCCATGAACAGTTCTTTTCCTGCCTGAAACTCGCTTTATTTTGTCTGGCTTCTAGGATTCAAAAAAAAAAAGTCTGGACTACAAATCTTAGTGCCTTTAGAAAATGACCTACCCACATCCATCCTTCCTTCCTTTAGCCTTTTATTCCTATTGGTATACAAAAACAAAAAACAAAAAGCACCTTACTCCTTTAACAAGTGTTGAAACAGATATTTGAAGGAAATGATTGTCAGTTTAAAACAAATTCTTTTCTTTTTTTTAAATTAAATTAAATTTTTTTAATATAAATTTTTAAATTTACATATATTTGACATCAATTGTATCCCCATGTATTCCCCATCACCATATCACCAGTGCACCATCACCTCAGTCCCCTGTGCTCCTGTCTGCCCTCAACCCTTTCCCTCTTTCCTCCCCACCAAGTGTCCCCAGTTTGTCCTTTTCTTTTCATTTTTGGTTTTTGTTTCTTTCTTGTTGTTGTTATTATTATTATTGTCCTTATTCCTTTCCTTGATCCTTATTTGGTTCCCTTATATTCCTC